>PVHX01002285.1:0-18307 GCA_004024805.1 Geosciurus inauris
ACTTCACTAAGCATAGTGTTCTCCAATTCCATCCATTTGCCTACAAATGCCATAATTTTATTCTCTCTTATTGCTGAATAATATTCCATTGTGTATATGTACCACAGTTTCTTTATCCATTCATCTATTGAAGGGCATCTGGGTTGCTTCCATAGTTTTGCAATTGTGAATTGTGCTGCTATAAACATTGAGGTGACTAAGATGGGAAGGAACAATATGTCTTTATCTGTTTTTTTGTTTTTGTTTTTTCTTTTTCTGATGGAAATTGAATCCAGGACCACTCCCCCACTGAGCCACATACACTACTCTTGTTATATTTTATTTGGAAACAGGGTATTGCTAGGTTGTCCAGGCTTCTCAAGAACCTGTGGTTCTTCTGCCTCAGCCTCCTTAGTAGCTGGGACTACTGGTGTGGGTCACCATTCCTGGACATTGATATCCTCTATAAACACTAATGAATTTGAACTACAAAAATCTGATCCTCTGCTTTTCTTTTAGGGATTATGCCAGCTTGCATAGTTTCCTGAAAGCATTTATCTAGTAGAGGAATTATTTTCTAAATATTCAATATATTTCTTCAGTGAATCCATCTAGGCCTGGAGTTTTATTTGTGGAAAAGTCTTTAATTACAAATGCATTTCCTTTTATCAGATACAGAGATTTTCAGATGTTCTGTTTTAACATATTTTGGATTTTGGTAATTCAAGTCTTACAGCAATCAATTTTATTTAAGTAATAGAATTTTACAAGTATAAAATTACTTATAATATTTTCTTATTAACCTAGAAATATCTTCAGGATATGCAGTAATAGTCCTTTTTCATTTCTGATATTGTTAATTTACATTTTGTTCTTTATTCTTTATCATATAGCTGAAAGTATATTAATTTTATGCATTTCAACAAATAAAATTTTGTCTGGTAATTTTCTCTACAGTTTCTTATTTTCTATTAATATTGATTATTTGCTATTATTTTTATTATTTCCTGTCTTCTCTCTACTTGGAAATTAATTTCCTCTTTTTTGCTTCAGGTAGAAACTATGATAACTCATGACTTTCTTCTTTTTCAGTGTAAACATTTAAAGATATAAATTTCTCTTGGGACACTAAATTTGGCATCATCCTACAATTTTTGATTTGCGCTATTCTTATCATTCAGATCCAAATTCTTTGCAATATATTTTCCTTGTGATTTTTCTTTGACATGTAGTTACTAAGTATTGGAGGGTTTCACAATATCTTGTTTTGGGCAACTAACAGACTTTCACTGTTCACTATTATTTTTCTGATAACATACTCTGCAAGATTTCAACCTTTTGAAGTTATTACAACATATTCTATGGCACAACACATGGTCTATTTTGGTTATCATTCCACGAACATTCGAAAATAGTGTGTGTCTTGCGGTTGTTTGGTATGATTTACTCTAAGTGTCAATAAGATCAAGGTAATTAATGGTGTTGCTCAAATTGTCTAAAGCCTAATTGATTTTGGGGAGTATTGTTCTATCATTGAAAGGAAGAAAATCATAAAATTAGATATAATCATTTTAAAATCTTCAACTATGATTGTGAATCTTTCTATTTTTCACTCTAATTTTGCTAGTTTTTTTTCACATATTCTGAAGCTTTATTAAGTAAGGGTATACATATTTAGGATTATTAAATCGTATTACTCAATCAATCCTTTTGTCATATCGGAATGCTCTCTTTGTCTCTTCCGATATTCCTTATCTTTAAGTCTAGTGTGTCTGATATTAATCATCACCATCAACACCATTTACAAAAAACAAACAGTAGCCAATCTGTAATATATTGCCTTTGCACTCTTGTCACAAATTAGCATATTTAAATGATTCTATTTCTGTTCTCTTGGCTCTTTTTTGCTGATCAGTGTGTTTGTTCCCCAACACGACACTCTCTTGATTGCTGTAGATCAAAACTGGTGTGAGTGCTTTTTCAACTTATTTTTCTTTCAAAAGTCATTTGGGTATTTTATTTTCTTGAACTTTCTTATAAAAGTTGTCTTGTTTACATCTGCAAAATCATTTTTAGGAATTTAATTTGCACAGTATTAAATCTATAGATCTGTTTGGGAAAACTTAACACCTTAACTATATAGACTATCTCAATCCATTAACAAATAAGCTTTTTAAAAAAAAATATAGGTTTATTTTATTTCTTTCTTTAGTGTTTTCTATTTTTTGGTAGCACTTATGCACATATATTATATTTGTTAGATATATAAAGAGCTAATTTTTTCATTTTTATTAAGCTATAGTAGATGGCATTGTTTTCTTAATTTTAGTGCCTGATTTTCTATTGTTGATATGCAGAAATATTGTTATTTTTTGTTTATTGATTTTGTATGTATGATGTGAACTTACTAAACTCACTTAATATTTATGGGGACTTTCTTAAAGGTTTTCTAGAATTTTCTACAGAAAAAATTATGCTGTTGTCAAATTGGGCCAGTTTTATTTTTTTTTTCTTTCCAATGTATATGCCTCCAATTGCCTTTCTTGCTTTAGTGTTCTGTTTGGGATTTCCAGCATGATTTAGAACAGGAATGGTAAAAGCACATCTTTGCTTTGTGTCCAAACTCAGAAAGAAATTATTCAGTTTTTCACCATTAGATATGATTTTATGTGTACTGTTGTAGTTTGTGTATAGAATACCACCCAAAGACCTATGTTAAGTTGAATGGTTGGTCCCCAGCCCCTGATACTATTGGGAAGTAGAGGAGACTTTCGAAAATGGGACTTAGAAGGATATTTTAGGTCCATGAAAGTATGTGTTTTGCAGGGGATTATTGGACCCTGGGTCTCTTTGTCTTTCTTTTTCATACCTGGCTACATAAGATGGCAAACAGTTCTTCTCTGCCGTACATTCCTGCCATAATATACTGTGCTGCCACATGCCCCAAAACAATGGGGTTACTTGGACTCCAATTTGGAGATTAGAAAACTCCCCAAACTGTGAGCCAATAAATAAATAAATAAATAAATAAATAAATAAATAAATAAATACATACCTTTTCTTTTTAAAAATTGATTTAACTCAGGTATTTGTTATGGTATGGAAAGTTAACACATACACCTTATCAGGAAAGAGTGTTTCTTAGTTTACTAACAGTAGTAATCATGAATGGATGGTGAATTTTTGTCAATAATATTTTTACATCAGTTGATAAGCTCCTATAATTTTTCTTTTTCAGTCTATAAAGATGGTGTATTATATTGATTGATGTTTCAACAAGTCATGCATTCTCAGGAAAAATCCCACTTGGTTGTGATAAATTTTTATTTTTATGTATTGTTGCATTGAATTTACAATATTTATTGTGGATTTGTGCTTCTACTCATGAGGAATATTTATGTTCTTTCCCTTTCTTTGTCATATTTTGTTTTGTCTTTTGTCTTATTTTTTGCCTTTTGAGTTTTTTGTAATCTGATTTTAGAATTTGAATAATACTGGATTCAAATTAGCTGAGGAGCTTTATCTCTATTTCTAGTTTCTTAAAGAGATTATTCATATTATCTTTTTCTTTAAGTTTAAATTATGCAGGTTATTTATTTCTTCTCAGGGAATTTTGTTAAGTTACAGCTTTGAGGAATTTATTTTATGTTAAGTTGTTGAATTTATGTGCATAGAATTTTTCATGGTATTATTTTATTGTTTCAACATCTGCATGGTCTTCATAATGTCCTTTCTTTCATTCCTTATATTTATACTTTGTATCTTCTCTATCTCTTTCCCTTTATTGGTTTTATTGGTCATTTTCAAAGAATTAGTTGTATTAGTCATAGTTCTCCAAATAAACAGAAGCAATAGGAGGAATTTGTTTTTAAGACATTTTTATTGAAGTTGGCTTATATAATTATGGAGGCTTGTCAAAGTTTGAATATGATTGGGGAAGCCCTTTGGCTGGGAAACAAGGAAAGAGCTACAGTTAGGTTCAAAGACAATCCCATAAATCAGTGCCAAATTAATGTTTCAAAGCATCATAAAAACCCTATGCATGACAAAACAAGATAAATCTTTATAGGCAAAAGAGGTCTGAACTCATTCCAGATGCATCAAAAAGATTGGAATACGCTAAGAGAAACAGAAAATATTCTTGGTAGTTGGAAAGTTCCGAAACTATATTGTGAGACTAAAACTGATGATTTCTAAGTATTTTCCATAAACCAGTCTTATATTTAAAGGTGTCTCTGTATTAACATAATGTATCCTGAATCATGAGGTTCAGTCATGGCACGGATGAAAATCCTGGTTAACCTCTATTAGATTGGTACATAAGTAAATATTTCTCTGGCACCACATGCCTGCCTTCTCTCGTGATCTGTACTTTGGCCATCCTCTATCTTGTTTGCTTCGAGGGATCCAGGACACATTTTATCTCAAGCTGCTTGTAAATTTGGGGGTAGCCAGTTTAAAAATTCAGGCACAATTGTGAAGAATTCAATGTGATTCTATTTTCAGAAAAAATTCTTTTAAAGAGAGATTTGCAATTAGCATGCAAAAATTAATTACTCATGGTAGGAGGCCATAATTTGGGATAAAGGCAGGTCTTTATTCTCTTTTATTTAAAACAGGTAAGTGAGGACTTAGTGTGCTCAGGAATTCAGAAGTGACCCACTGATCTAAGTAGTTAATATGCCTATTTAGAAAAGTTTAAAACCATGCAAAATGTTTACATACTTAGAAGAGAATGCAAATAAATATTTAGCTATGTAATATTTTCTTGAGAATCACTTGACTCTAACATTGATCAAAATATATATTTTGCAACAGAGACAAAAATATTATGGGATGGAATAAGATGAGCACAACGGGATCAGTGGTAATTTGTACCTCAATATTGTACTTTATACCTTGATATTGTGAACCTCAACATTGTGTGTAAATTTAGAACTCTTTTAGGAGAATGTAGTTTTCTGAGTCTGGCTGATTAAAAAATTCGTTCAAGCATATGTGAATGCTCTGAACTCAAAGAAACATAAAACTTGTTTGAAACAAGCAGCTTTTGTCTTTCCTTCCTTAGCTGGGCAATGAATCTTTATTCTCTAGAGAGCATTTTAATAACTTTGTAGAATGTAAAGAAAAAATATTCATCTTCAAAGAAATCCAGGTTATATTATACAGCTCTGCATTAAATCCTACCCTTAAAAGCCCTAATGAATACCTATGATGTGACAATCATTGTATTAGATGCATAAAATCTGAACTTTGTTTAATGATTGCAAGCATTCTGTGATATAGCTGTTATCTTTTCATTTTTAAACAAATGTGGAAATTCATGTTCAAAGAAGTTATTTCCCAAGGAATTGCAACTAGTAAGAGGAACAACAGTGACTCCAGCCTTGATTCTTTGACTCTCAATCATATACTTCTTCCTAGTTACCTTTTCTCATTTTTATGATATAGATTAAGATAAGGAGAATAGACTGTGCTTCTTGGAAATTTGTCTTTTGTGGCACTATAAAAACAGTGTATATACATTGTCCTCAGATTTTTACACATAAATATATGTATAACTGTACATATGGAAAAAGAGAATGAGAGGAAATAAGATAAAATGAATGAATAATGGTAATGTGCAATTGACTGAAAATAGGATTAACTTTCTAATGTCTAAAGAAAGACAGAATAATAAATAAATGTGAACTATCCTACAAGAGAAATTTGGAAATTAAAAAAATATATAAAGTATGAATAAAATTTACACTGAGTATATTACTGATACTAATTCATTTTTATTAAAATTATCCATGTAGTTAACATCATTATTTATAATCAGTTTTAATTAACTGTATACTTCCAGTTTCCAATGACATTAAGAATTTTTCTAAGAATATAATTCTTAATGCTACATAGTTGTCTAACATAGAGACAGGCTGTATGAAAAATTTGAAGACTTTTGCAAATTGCTTTTTGGAAAAGTTTTTGTCTCTCTCCACTAACATCAATATTATAGCATAGTATCTATCTTAACATGCTTTCCAAAAATGAGTATTAATTAAAAATTTGATAATTATGGAAAATGTGATTTTATTATATTTTTGCTTTATGTCTTTAATTACTGCTAAATTTGAAATATATATTTATGTGATTATAGCATATCTATAGGGAAGAAGATATTTTTAAAAGTTTGCAGAGCAGGACTAATAGGTTATGTTTAACAACAAAAATAATGATACCTTTCAGGTACTGGTCCTAGTGATTGATTGATTGATTGATAGATAGATAGATAGATAGATAGATAGCCTATGTGTTTAATTCATCTACTCTGCTTTGTAGATTGGACACAGACATTCAGAAACTAACTTGCTCATGGTCACACAGCGGTTAAGTGACATAGAATATGAACCCAGGAGATCAGCTCTGAAGTCCTCGCTTTTGAGCTACACTTCTTTATTCACTATTTAAAGTCTTCATTCCTGGGTACATTCATATCTGTACCTGAGTTATTTCATAATTCTACTTGACTATATCAAAATTTTATTCTCAAGATGAAATGCTACTTTCATAAGGACAGGATACATGGTTGATCAGAAAATGATGCCCATACCTGGGATGAGGCCTTTTGTGTGATTTATATTGATTTAGAGTGTATAAAAATAAAACAATCAAGATGAAAAATAGCATGTACAGGTCAGAAGCCAGTTAATTTTCCCATCCCAGTCATCTTAAAATGGAACTATTTTACTAGAGAGACATATTTAATTTTGAGTATCCTACTTTTAGAACAAGCAGAACTTTACTGGTTTAGGAAACAGTCCTAAAGATAATTAAAGGCAATAAAAATTTAGTGGTGAAAGAAGAAATGATTTATCTAGAGAAGAAACATTAAGGTCTCTTAATAGTTGCTAGAAATATACATAAAATAACATCAACCTATTATTCTGTGAAAGTTATTATAAATGCACTTCTCAGGTTTCCTTTAAATTTTATGGTAATCGGAAAAGTCATTCCATAACCTAAGTTCAAATATTGCCCTTATTATGTTAATTTTACTTCTTTCAAATTTACATTTTCTTCTTCAAGGCATAAAAAATTCATTGTGTAGTAGCACACTCCCACAATTCCAGAAATTCAGGAGGCTCAGTCAGGAGGATTGTAAATTTAAGGCTAGCCTCTGCAGCTTAGTGAGATTTGTCTCAAAAAAGAAAAAAATAAAAATGACTGGGGGTGTAGCTCAGTGGTACAGTGCTCTTGCATTCAATCCCTGGTTGTGGAAAAAAAATAACAATTCATTGGTAAAAATTAGTAATATAACCCAACCAATTTCTCATATTTTGGCAATTTTTCTATTAATACTTTGTTTTGAGTGTTATTTTAGAGTGTTATTGCACTTTGGTCAGAGAATAATAATCTTTCAAGTTTTTCTTCTGAAAATTGATTGAGGTTATTATTGTTACCTGTTTTAAAACATTCTATGAGTACTTGGTAATATATGTATTCACTGCTTAATATATAATCTAAAAATTAAACTGATCTTATAATTCAGATTAGTCAAATAATCCATATTCTTTATTTCAGTTTCAGTTATCCCATGACAATTGCACTTATGAGAAACTGTGGCTGCTTGTTAAACAGCTTTTCAAACTTGAAGTGTAAAAAAGTAAAATAAAAAAAAATTCCGAATTGTTGTTATATAAAGACCATTTTTGACATTTTCTGTTAAAGGAACAGATAATTTTGAGTTTCCATAAAAATCTAAGAATGAGTGTTTCACAGTATTAATTCTTCCAGTTCGTTAACTTGCGATAGCTATCTCTCCATTTATTTGTAACCTCTTTGATTTCTTTCACCAGTGTTTTGGAGTGTTTATTCTAGAGAGATTTTAACTCTTTGTTTAAAATTATTCCTAAGTACTTTTGGTAGCTATTACAAATGGGATTGTTTCCCTGATTTTTTTCCAGATAACTCACTATTAATATATAAAATGTTACTGATTTGAGGGTTCTTATTTTGCATCCTGCAATTCTCACCAGTTAATAATATCAACTCAAAATGCATTAAAGACTTAAAATATAAGATAAAAACTATGAAATTACCAAAAGAAAACATAGGGAAACATTCAGAATATTGGCCCAGGCAATGATTTTTTTGTTTTTATGTGACCCCAAATGCTTAGGCAACAAAAACAAAATTGATAAATGGGACTACAAAGAACTAAGAAGCTTCTTCCAGCAAAGGAAAAAATCAAGAGAGCAAAGAGATAATTTACAGAATGAAAGGAAATGTTTGAAAACTATACATCTGGCAAGGAGTTAATAACCAGAATATATAAAGAACTCAACTCAAAAACAGAGTAACCCATAAACCAATTAAAAATAGGTTAAAGATCAGAATAGACATTTCTTTAAAAAAGACATGTAAACGACCGAAAGATATGTGAAATAACATTGAATTCTGTTAATCAGGAAAATTCAAATAAAAACCGCAGAGATACTAAATCCTAACCCTCCCACCCAGTTTTTTTTATCTCACCACTTTTTAATGCCTTTACATTTTTTTTGAACCTAATTTGCTCACCTTTTGGGGATAATATAAGGAATTTGCATCAGCTTGGTTCCTCCAAGAAGCAGAGATCTAAATATAATTAGCCATGGTGCAATGATTTATATGGTGCAATGCCAATCATGCAATTGCACCATGATTTATATGGTGCAATGCCTACAAAAATAAATGGAAAATGGAGGAAGAGTATGCAGAGAGTCTTCAGACTATGATGTAGGTCTGTGTCCTGGGAAAGGGGAGAGAGAAGAGAAAATGATTGGTTAGTTAAAACTTCAGACTGCAGTGAGTCTCTGGGTAAGTCAGTCCAGACAAGGGGGAGGTGCAAAGCAGAGACCACCTATTAAAGAATCCTTATGTCAGCAGAAATGGTCCAGCCATCATTGGCTTTGAGCAACTTAGAGTGAGCACAGATTTGGGGACAACACTACAATGGATCGAAAGACAAGGTAGCTGGCAGAGGTTTGGCAGCTATTCTCCTCATATTCTCTGTACCCTTGAAGGGATGTCTTGTAATCCATGACACCACAGACCTTATAGCATTAATTTACTATATAAATATTACCAGTGATTCATCCTCCAACCCCTCACTTCTTATTGTTTTATATATATGTACTCACTCACACATGTATACATAAACTATATACAATTATGTGTGTGGGTGTATTGTATATATATGAAAGCTTCAAAATAGTATGAGAATAAAGCAGGTTATAATATTTTTAAACTGGTGAACTAAATAGTTAAAAATAAATTTTGAAACACACTAGAAATCAAGTGGTGGTGATGTGTTTTATTTGGATAGTTTATTAACCTCCCCAAACTTGTGATTATGGTTGTTTCTACTCATGTCTTATGTTTTCAGAGTCAGTCTATTACCTGCAGATTCCATTCACTGATTGCAGGGATCAAAGAAACCCCAAATTTATTTCCCTTTCCCTTTATTGCCAGATGTTTGAAATTACACAGTCAGATTACTGATATTTTCTCTGGCGCTTAGTGTTTTCTCTTGCCTCTCTCTCTAATCCTTGCATCTGTGGTTCTCCCTGATGTATCTTTCAAGGATCAGCTGAAGCATCATTATCTCCAAGAAGCACCCCCACCTGCTTTTTCTATTTTTCTGCAACATCTCTGATATATGTTCATGTATCACTTATGCCACTATGCTATAATGGTTCTTCAAGCTTCAGCAGAGATCCTGTGTTTTATTACAATATTCTTTATAATCAGTGCTTTGTAAAAACATGACACATTCTCTATACATATTTACTAAATAAAAAGTTTAAACTTCATTAAAATATGCACAATCACAGATACATTTAGCTCTTCCAACTAGTCACATTTTGCCTATGATTGAAAGACAGAAGCAGTTGTTGAATAAGTTTGGGGGTCATAGTCTACAGACTAGAGATAGGGCACTCTATATTGAAGAAGGCTTTAAAAAACACAATTAGATCATGAGAAGTGCTCAAAATTAAAAATATGAGACTAAATCACTTGCTCAAAAGCAACAATGTTTCACAAAGATCCCCGAGATTTCAACTCATTTTATTTTTGGTATTTGTTATCTAAGCCTAAATGGATTGGTTTAATAAATTAATTTTCTTCAGCCATTAGTAAAAGCAAGTGATGTTCAGATAAAAAATTTTTTAAAATGTGTTTTATTGGTTGGTTTCCTACAGATATGCCTCATGAATGGCATGTTAGTTACATCCAGGAGCAAATAAATCATTATAAATGTGAAGAGACATTCAATGCTTTACCTTGTTTGCTGGTTTTGCTTTTGGACCTGACTTATTTATTTTTCAGAAACAGCCTTCCGGACTCTACAGATTTGCATGGTTGTCTTAGTTTTCCTTCTCTGCATCACTCACTGACCTTTTAAGAATATTCCTCAATATTCTCCTCTTGTTTCTGAGGAGAATTTGCGAATATTCCTCAATATTCCTCCTCTTGTTTCTGTCGTGTCCGTTTCCAAGACTGTTCAGGTTAAATGAGAACTAAGCTTGAGTAACACTGTATCTGTGGCTTATGCAATAGCACACTTAGCCATTAACACAAAGCTTGGGCTTCAAAATTTAATGGTGGGAATTATGACATGCTAGAAATTTAACAAATAAGCTTATTTGAATGATATTATGAAAATACCTTCATAAAAACTTGCTTAAGACATTTAACTATGTAAAATCTATCATAAGAGCAAAAGTCATAATGGTTTTATCTGACCTTTGTGAACATACTCTTTCTGATTAAAATCTCCAGTGGCTCTGCACTATAAATTGGATAAATTTCAAATGTTGTCCAGATCTACAAGAATTGAGGTAATCAGGATGTAGCCTATCTCTATAATATCTACTCTTAAGTTTGGTTTGGGGCTGGGGTTTTGCCTCAGTAGCAGAGCACTCGCCTAGCACGTGTGAGGCACTGGGTTTGATCCTCAGCACCACATAAAAATAAATGAAATAAAGGTATCATGTCCAATTATATATACCATATATATATATATATACATATACATATATATATATACACATATGTATATATATATACATATGTATATGTATATATATATATAAAATAGTGTGGTCTGACCCCAGTAGATTTTAATACTCAGACATCCTGTTATGGTTTAGATATGAGGTAATCTCTCAAAACCTCATGTGTAAGAAAATGCAAGAAAGTTTAGAGGTGAAATGATTGGGTTATGAATACCTTAACCCAATCAGTGAATTAATTCCCTGAAAGGGATTAGCTGAGTGGTAACTAAAGGTAGGTAGTGTGTGGCTAGAGAAGGTAAGTTATTGGAAGTGTGCCTTTGGGGTATATATTTGTATCTGACAAATGGAGTCTCTCTCTCTGCTTCCTGGCATCTGTTCTCAGCTACTTTTCTCCACTATATACTGCCATGATGTTCTGCATCACCTAGAGCCCTGAGGAATAGAGCCAGCCTTCTATGGACTGAGATATCTGAAATCATAAGCCCCCAAATGGACATTTTTCCCCTCTATGTTATTGTCAGGTCTTTTTGGGCACAGAAGCAAAAAAGACAACTGAAACACATTCCCAGGCCATTCCTTCTAGGAACTTTGTATATGATCTTTATGAACCAGTCTCCTTTTTCATTCAGATCTCAGCTCCAATGTCATCTGCTTAAACAAGCCTACTCTGCCAATTTTAGAAAAAGCAGGCTCCTTCCATCTTGTCTACTTTCCATTTATCTCTTTATGTACCCTAAGCACTCTCAAGTTACCTTGGTCTATCGACTCTGTGAGGGCACAAGCTTCATCTGTTTGGTCATTGAGGAGAACAACTTGGCTGCAAATATCAAAAGACTTATATGTGAGCCTGTCACTTTTGCATTCAGGCCTTTGAAAGACCCCAGATAAACCTCCACTGGCTACTTCAATCAAGGCCCCACTTCTGAACCAGTTATTGAGGCTGGAGTGGAAGAACACAAAGTAGCCAACCTTTGATCACCCACCTTCGGCATCTAAAGGACAGGACAAATCCAGAGAGTAAAGACCAAGAATGTGAACAAGGGTGATTTTCCAAAGAAAATGGGGCAGTTTTTCTGAAATGAATAAACAAAAGTGAAAGGGAAGCTGGGATGTAAAAGGAGCAGCTGCTCCTTGAAAGAAATAGAAAAGGATATGGTCAGTTTAAAGGGCTGCAAGACATTCCTCACATAGATGTAATCTAGTTTAGAAATCATTTTCCTCTGAATGGATGTGTTAGGTTGTTTGCTGTTGTGATGAAAACAAGGGTAGACTCACTAAGAGGAGGCTTGAAAAGAAAGCTGAGGCTTAGAATACTGAAAAGTTTGCCAGGGGGTAGGTGAGAAAAGTGAAGAATCAGGGAAAAGTTAGCTAAAGCTGTCCAAAAGGAGAATGATAGATCTGGTGAAATGCAGTTATCTGGCATCGGAATGGTAAATTCCATTGTCATCTTAGAGAATTTGTCAGCCTTCAGGAAACCTGGATGAAATATGTTTTTAGACTATGCAAACCTTTAAACTTCGGTTTCTAACATAAAATATCTAACATACATTGAGCATTTATTCAGAGCTCTGTTCTCTGATCATTTGTTTCTCAAGACACGTGAATTAGGTTCAAAATCATTCTCACAATGCTTTTGTAGATAAGCCAGTGGAGGAACAAAGTTTATGTTCATTATCTTTTTCCTATTTTATTCTTACTATACTTTATGTGTTCATAAAGTCTATGACAAACCACTTAATTTCCTATGCACACAGATGCTAGGAAGTAGGTCTCCTAAATGTTTAGACATAACTATTCTAGTAGCCAAAAATTACCTTGCCCTTTGAAAACTAATCATTGAAAATGTAATTAATATGTTAGTGTCTTATGAATCTCCAAGACTCTTATCAACTCTGGGCATGCAAAAATAAATAAATAAAAGTCATTTAAAGTTAAAAGCTCTAAAGAGCACTGCAAATAAAGAAAGTTGTGGAATGTAAAGGAAAAAATAATATCCTTCCCTCACTCATCACAAGATTTATAGCTGATTGTCAAAAGTGCTTATCTATGTCTTTAACATAGACAACATGTTTGTGCCATTCAATAATCATTTAATAGAGTCACAGGCTACACCACTTTCATTAGTGGCAGTTCACAGAATACTTGTGGGTCACCTGGTAGTCATAAGCTGGGCAATCACAGGTTCTTTTATTCCAATTTTGCTTTGTGATTTCTTGAACACTAAAGTCACATATCGCACACATATACATATTTATTTATTTATTCATATATCTCTATATATTATAATATATTACATATATACATATGTGTATATATATTTATATATATGTATATGTATATATATGTATGTGTGTGTGTGTGTGCGTGTGTGTATATATATATATATATATATATATGACAGAAAGGCTAAGAAAGGGTTAAAATAGCCTCAAGGGTTTGGAAGGCTGAACTGAGCTCACAGGCAGAGAGTAGATATGGATGTAAAGAGTCATGTAGGTAGTCAGATAAGATCAGAAATCAGGGAAGAACTTCTTCAAGGTGCAGAGCTGTCAAAGTACGGAAACTTATTGTAGGCCCAGGTCCAGGTGGATGACAGTTTTACAGTGTCAGCTTGAGATATCAGCTTGGAATGGGACTGTCATGGTTGTCACAGGCAGAAGAAACTGTACTCTGCTAAAGCCTGAGGACAGAGATTCAGAGATTCACTGCTGTGGTGATTTTTTCCTGGGCAAGGTTGGAGAGGAGTGACGAAGTGATAGGGCCAAGGGACCACCAGTTCAGTCTTAGGGGAGCTCCTCCTTTTATGAATTTCCATTAAGGGGGTTGCATCATTTGATGGTGTGATGTGTTTCATAAGCTTGTGGGCCTGTTTTCTCTTATTAGTATGATTAATTTATTTATCAGTTTATGCCTATGGTTGTGCCAGGCAGATGGTGGTGTTTACTTGTATAAACAAGGTGTGGAGTCACTCCACCTCAGCACTTAAATCTATAATGGAGTAGCTTATGGCAAATTACTGCTTTAAAAAATGGAGTAACAAAGGTTTAGGCACAACCTGAAAACTGCTGTTCCATAAATCAGCACCTGCTTTCCACACTGATACTCTTATAACAACAACAACAAGACTAAAAAGATAAAGGCCTACTTATTTATTTAATATATATTTTATATAACACAAGAGCCTTCAAAAAAGAAGACCGAAGGTCCACGGAAAGCTGTTTTTTTAGGGACTGTCATGCCTCTAGGGACTGGAGGACAAAAGGGTATATGATCTAGTGGTATATGATCTAGTAAACCAGGGAACTCAGCAAGGCCTGTTTGTTCAAATTCTTTTTGGCCTTTGAGTAAAGGGCAGGACGTTCTGGAGGGAAGGTCAGGAGATCTACTTTCAGGGGAGGTAGGTCAGAGAAAGCACTTAGGACCTGCTTCCAGGTGGAAAGGCAGGAGAAGAACAGAGAGTAACCTTGCTGCTTCTGTGTTTTCCTCAGCTTCCTTCAGCTGCACAAGTTTGGAAGCATTGTGTTTTGAGGTCTAACAAGACCAAATCCTGAATCCTGGAGACACATCAAACCCTACCTGAATAGCCAGCCTCCCCCTTTGTCTTTATGGCCTCTCCATCTTATCTTTCTGACAATTCTATATAGTTGTTTAGGAAGCAATTGCCATGGGATAACTAAGAAATCACCTATCATCTTAATGTGACAGGTAGAAAAGTAGCAGAGGACCAGAACAATAATCATTTAATTGTTCTTGCTTGCTTGGGAGATACCACTGAGCCACAAAGCAATGCCTGGGGGAAGATGTGATATAAAACTTTGGCATGGGGGTGTACATTATCTGATTCCAATTCCCAAATCTAGTTGGAAACACAATATTCTGACAAAAAAAAAAAGATGAGAAATAAAAGAAAAAATCAATAGCCTGTGAGTGTAAAAGTTTTTATGTTTCTTTGATGTTAATGACTTCAAAACTTCAATTAGACATTTATGTACTAACAGGCCTTCGACCTTGAGAAACAATTTTCTCATTGTTCAGATGAACAAATCACATACTCAAAACCACGTCAAGGTACTTACTAACTGCCCGTTTTTAAAAAATTTAAGGTTTGTCTTTAAACAGAAACATGGTAAAGGCACATAAAATTATCTCATGAAGGATTTACTTAGGGGCACTTACAAGATCTTCAGAAACTGTATTTATGTGCCTGCATGCAATACCATGGTTGAAGCAATGGAAAGAAAAATTAACCCAGAATTATTCCTGTGCACAAGCCAGGAGAGAAGCATTGCTTTATGTAGCATTAGAAACAATTCAGGAAATGATTAATGAATTCAATGTTAATTTATAGTAGGTAAACACAAGGTTGAGCAGAGTCTTAGAATTCAGAAGTTTAAGTTATAGAGAAAACTGCTGTTTCAAGAGAACGTTTCGTTGAAATGTTTAGAACATGCCTACCAGAAGAACAGGATGGTCTAACAGACTTACAGCATCTCCTACGTGGCGCCCAGGGAAGGCTGACAATGTCCTTCCTCAGCCTGCTTCAGAATCCTAACAGCCTGTAGGAAGGGGTGAGGCACAGTGCTTGAAGACAAGGACTGTGTTCTCTTGCTTTTCACTGTGTCCTAGGGTGTGGCACTAACCAAGGCAATTTGTAAAACATTAAACATACCTATTGAATGGTGATGGAAAAATGAGAGAACATGTCCCCTTGTTCAGAAGTTTCTTTCATCATGATCATTTGGCTGTACATCCAGAATTATGTATGAGCTAGTGAACATTTGGTTGGCTTCCACTGAGGTCATTCAGGAAGGATTCGAGAAGATGGCATTGATATAATTTTGAATCTTGAGAATCTATGATTTTAAACTCTTTCAAAGATTTGCAATTTAATGGGCATGATGGAACAAATACCTAGTTCTTCCTGGTCCCAGGAACAACACCCTCTGATAAAATTTGGGGGTGTATTGAAGATAAACATTTATAGAAAGACCTGCTCCAGATACAAGCAGAACACAGGCTTTGTCTGAGACTAACATAAAATTGGGGACTCCAAACAATTATGCAAAAGAATTTTTCATCATATTAGGTTCAGAAATTACCTCATCAAAGTGTTGAAGGAATTCTCTCAAGGCCCTTAAGCTCTGGGGGAATTATTTCAGTTTCAGAGGTGCAGAGGCGACCTAAACTTAATTGGCTCCTCTTTTGACTCCACTGAGACCCTCCCTCCCTTGCCACATACATGGAAGTAATGATACTTGCAGCCTTGCATTCATTAGTATAATAGCTTTAATGATTTGATTTGCTCCTATAAAAGGTGCTATATAAATGCAAATGATCACCAAGAATGATAATTAACCATCTTTAGCTGCAAATCTCTCACATCTAATGTCCATATGTTAGAAGATAAGAAATGCATAAGTATTGCTTAAGAAAACTGTCCCCTCTTTGTGCTAAATATGGTGACAGGCCTCCGTAAAAGCTGTGCCTTTGCCTGCTTCCATAACCCGTAACCCGTGTATCTGAGAATTTTGCTGACTGAGGGAGATACTGATATAATTCATCTTTCACAGAAGTGTTAAACACGAAGGTGGCAAGATGTTACATTAAAGATGGAGGGAGGCGTGAGGGGGGAGGGGAAACCAGGAACTCTGTTTCCAGGTAGGAAAACTTCAAGTCCCCAAACTCTAAGTGTGTTTAATAGAAAGAGATTTATCATGATTTGTGCTCTGCCAGCAGTATACACACACAGCTTTGCAACATGAAAAAATTGCCCAAAGCAAGACCCAAGCCTCTCAGGCTAGATGTAGCCCATTCCCATATGTATTATTTTTTTCTATCCTGATCAGATAATAGACACTGATTATTGACAACATTGATTATCTCCATTAAGCCAGCAATTCAATTAAATAACAAAAGCTTTAGTTTTTTTTTTTTTTTTTTTTGTAAATTTTAGCTGGAAAGAAGAGGGAATTTTTGTTGCTAGAAATGAGCTTCATTTGTTCACTAAGTTCATTTGCCCATTCTGTATTATATTAGAAAATAAAAACAAGATAAGCTAAAATGAAGGATAAAGGGGGCCACACAGTTCATTCCTTTAACAAGTTGGCTTCCATTTTTTTGTTTTTTATTTTTTTTAAAGAATATTTTTCATTAGGTTTTGATTTGTACAGTGTGAGCTAGAATATGGCCTTTGTTTTCCCTATAATCTGATAAATTCCTTTAATCACTGTGGCACTGAAGAATGAGTGGCAAAATTCTCTTCTCCATATATTGCTTAAATAGAGAATTAAGTCTAATATGGGATTTTGCCACAAGCTTAGATTTCTTATTGTCCTTGATCTGTTAGGGACAGTCATTTTTATATCTTTTGAGAGTTCTCAATAACTTCTTATAGTGTCACAATGTAATCTGATCTTGAATGCTTGCTGTATTAGTCAGCTTTTCATTGTTGTGATCAAAATACCTGATAAGAACTATTTAGAGGAGGAAGAGTTTATTTTGTGCTCTCAGTTTCAGAGGTTCACTCCATGGTCGGAAGACTCCATTGCTCTGGGCCTAAAGAGAGGCAGAAAAGTGTGGTGCAAGAAGGGTGCTCAGGTCATGACAGCAGGGAAGAAGAGAAACAGAGAGAAACCAGGCACAGATATAGTCCAAGGCACACCCTCAGTGACCTACCTGCTTGTAGTGACTACCCAGTGTTCCATTCAAATTATTAATCCATCAAATGGATTAATCCATTGATAAGGTAATAGCCCTCGTAATCTAATCATTTGACTTTTGAAAATTCTTGCATTTGTGTAACATAAGAGCTTTTCAGGGGACATCTCATATCTGAATTAGAGCAGTTACTTTCTCCTTGTAGTCCATTCTAGTTTTATAGCTTGGTTCTTCATCCACTTTTTGATCAAAAATAAGACTCTTCCTTTGCTTATGGAGGTAGAAAGGTGTGATACTTTTTATTTCCATTATAACGGTCACAGTTTATACTTGCATAACAAAAAGCTAGTTAACAAGAGAAAAAAAATAACAAATGTATTTAATGAAAGTTTTATATGACAAATGGGAGCCTTCAGAAATGAAGACCTAATGACCCAAGGAAAACATGCAGAATAGATAGCCACATAGAAGTGTTATTGGACAAAAGGATAGGATCAAATGGTATGGACTGGGGGAAGTAAGCAAGGCCTGTCTGTTCAGATGCTTCTTGGCCTCTCTGTGTAACAGAGAGCAGATCCTTTGGGAATAAAGGTATAACCTGCTATCAAACAGCCCAGGCCAGAGAA
>PVHX01002285.1:18407-174828 GCA_004024805.1 Geosciurus inauris
ACCGGGGATTGAACTCAGGGGCACTCTACCACTGAGCCACATCCCCAGCCCTATTTTGTATTTTATGTAGAGACAGGGTCTCACTGAGTTGCTTAGCGCCTCGCCATTGCTGAGGCTGGCTTTGAACTCGCGATTCTCCTGTCTCAGCCTCCCTGAGTGCTGGGATTACAGGCTTGAGCCACCGCGCCCGGCTTAGGCCAGAGAATTTCTTTATGGCCATTTCTGATGCAGAAAAATAGTGAAAACTTAGAAAAATATTTTTACACTTCTATGACCCACCATGGGGAAGGGGAATTCAGATTTCTCTGAATCACTTAGTGGAGAGAAAGGTGGGTGGAAGATGGGAGGACAGGAGAAGGTCAGAGAGAGGCATTGCTTCTCAGGCTACTTCTGAGGCCTCCTACACTCATTCAGGAGAAAGTAGTCAGCATGCCAAAAGGCCATACTGTAGAGAGCCACTTTCTGAGATCCAACAATAGATAATTTTTTTTTTTACTGGTCATTTGGGATATTTAAGTTCAGAAAACAATATCCCAAAATATGGCACCTTTTCATGCTGAGTACTTTGAACCAAATATCTCTCTGACCTTCTCCCACTTCGATTTTTTACCCCTCTTTATCTCCTGAAGAGCAGGGAGAGGCTTTCTCTGAAGTCTTTTTGTCTGGCTAAGGGAAGTTTCTCTAGAAGAAATGCAATTTTCATGAATGTTCTCCCTGAAATCTCTTCAAGCAGAGAGGATTAACTCATAGAAAAGGGTCCCTCCACACCATTCATTCTCCTGAGGACTACTACCTGACAGTTTTTATTTGCATAAAATGTGAACTTTGCTCAACCCATTTCCTCCTCTCACCCTCCCATGGTGTGTGTCACCTTCTCTTCACCAGGAGCCCCAAGTTTCTTTCTTTTTGCCATTCAAAGTGCTGTTTAAGCTGTAATCATCAGGCTATTCCTTGACTCTCATACTTGGTGAGGTTTCAGTGCTTATGCCTTAATAAAACCTGTCTGCCCTTTTTCTTGTGACTCTCTTAATTGTCAAATGTTCTCAAATGATCAGATGTTCAGAGAATGGAAGGAAAATTCCCTTTTCCCTATGAGAGTTTTCAAGCAAACAATGTCATTGAAGTAAAAAGTTTAGAAAAGAGACTCAAGTTCTTTGGAGTATTTAATGTTCATTCAGGAGGTTCAAGTTCCAATTCAAGGTTAGAAATTTTGTGAAAGTAGACAAGCTTGACAAACTTATGAACTGGCTTCTAAAGACTCATGCAACTTATTGAATTGAGAGATGGTGGCTAGACAAAGGGAGACTGGACATCTGAAGTTACCCACGCATGCCAAGACTTCCTGGGCGTGCCAAGTGGTCGACTGCCCACAGCTCTGACATCAACCAATCATCAACAAACACGCTGACCTCTGAAATTGGTCCATACCTGTCACCTGGCCTCAGCCAACCAAAAAGAGACACTTCTTCATGAGAATCCCCCTCCCCTCAACCTACCCATAAAAATGGCATCTCCCGGTCTTGGGCACGACTTCCCCTGCCTACACTGGAGGACTGGCGAACCTTGCCTGGGAGCGGACCCCAGTAAAGTCATGCTTTTACCCTTTTGGCTAATGGTCGTGGTCTTTACCACCGATCTGACCTTACATTTGGTGCTGAAACTGGGGAAGGTGTGTTGATTTTGGGGAGAGGTCCCCCCTTCCTCCCTTTTTGAACCAAGCACCATCTGTACTTCTCCTCTCCTCATCCAGACCAACAAACATGAGGTAAGTTCCCTCCATTTCCCCTTGGCTCTCCAGATACACCCTCCTCTGCGGGATCTGTCCGTAAGTCATGTGCACACACCAGATCACTGACCATTCCGTTTGGATCCCTGTGGCCTGTAGAGACGTCCCAGGCCCCAGCCCACCCACCCTCCTGAATTGGGTGATCATGATCAGAACTTGGGACACCTCTTTCTGATTTTGTTCACTCCCAATCATGTCTGTTGAGTCATGGGGAATACTGGGTCATCTTTAGACACCAAAGCCCCTCTGGATTGTCTATACATTAATTTTTTCAAACTGGGATTCAGCCATGACCTTCACCATAAAAGACTGCTCTTTTATTCAGCTGAGGTCTGGCCCTAATATCCTCTGGACAACAGCTCAAAATGGCCTCCTGACGGAACATTTGATTTTAACATCTCCACAGATTTGGACAACTTTTGTTGATGGACAGATAAGTGGTCAGAAGTCCCTTATGTGCAGGCTTCCTGGGACCTCCACTCTTGCCCTGACCTTTGTTCCACCTGCTCTACTGCTCAGGTCCTCCTGGCCCATTATATAGCCCTTCTCTTTCTCCTTCACCCAAGGCATCTCCAAACTCTCTCTCAACTTCCTCTCCATCTTCCTTCTCCGACCCAGCAGAGCTTCTCACTGCTCCTCCCCATCCCCCATCATCTTGCCACCCTCCACCTTATCAGGCCCCTTCTTTTACCCTTCCCCCTGCCTCTTCCTCAGAGTCTCTGGGCTCCTCCCTACCTTCACCTCCTCCCCCTTCTTTGCCACCATCTTCCCATCACACTTCCTCCCCTGACCTCCCTTCCCCAGTCAGTGCTCACACCCGCTCCCATCTTCCTGTAAACAACTCACAATCCTCTTCTGATGCACAGCTACTTTGCCCCCTCTGTGAGGTCGCAGGCGTTGAAGGCATAGTGTGCATCCACAACCCATTCCCACTTCAAGACCCGGCCCAAATTGAGAAGCGTTTAGGATCCTTTTCTACAAACTCCACTAATTACATAAAAGAATTTAGATGTCTCTTGCAGGCTTACGATCTTACCTGGCATGATGTCTATGTTGTTTTCTCATCTTCTCTTACTCCTGATGAAAGGGCTCACATCCAACAGGCAGCCAGGGACCATGCAGACCAAGTCTGCCTGACAGACTCTCCCCTCCCCACAGGGATGGCAAGAATTCCTGAGGTTGACCCACACTGGGCCTACCAAGAGGGTCAACATGACCATAACCACTGCGCTTGGATGATCCAATACCTCCTGGCAGGCACGCAGGCAGTCTCTAACAAAGGGGTTAACTTTGATAAACTGGCAGAAGTTACCCAGGACCCTGATGAAAATCTGGCTTTGTCCCTCAACCGCCTCACTGAGGCTCTTACCAAATACACAAAGCTAGATCCGATTCTCCCTCTGGGGCCACAGTCCTGGCAACTCATTTTATCTTTCACTTGGCCCCTGATATAAGAAAAAAGCTCAAGCGAGCTGAGGATGGTCCTCAGACCCCTATCCAAGAACTAGTCAAGATGGCTTTCAAAGTTTATAATACCAGGAAAGATTCAGCCAAATTGGCCAGGCAGGCACGCTTACAGAAAAAAGTAGTTCTACCAACCCAGGCCTTGGTAGCTGCCCTGCAGCCTATGCAGCTAACTCAACTTCAAAAGAGGTACTAGCCATCTGCCCTGCCTGGGGCTTGCTCTAAGTGCAGATGCAAAGGTCACTGGGCTCAGTAGTGCCCAAACCCATGGCCTCCCTCCAGATTGTGTCCCACTTGCAAGCAGGCAGGACACTGGAAGAGCGATTGTCCTATGGCTGGCCCTTTCCCAGCACCTCCACATGGGGATATGGCTGACCTGGCAGTCCCTTCCCTAGAACTGCTGGGATTTGTGGATGACTGAAGAAGCCCAGACTCAAGGACCCCTATCACCCTCACTGAGCCCAGCATAATGCTCCAGGTAGTGGGTAAGTCTACCACTTTCTTGGTGGATACGAGGACTACCTATTCTGTTCTGCCTGCCCATTCTGGTCCTTTAGTTCCATCTCAGATCTCAGTTATGGGAATTGACGGCATATCTTCATTTCCAAAATGGGCAGCGAAACTGGCCTAGAGGAACATCTCTTCACTCACTCCTTCTTAGTTATCCCCTCCTTGGCTGCAACATTCTTTCCCTTTTAGGAACTACCCTACAGATTCTCCCCAAAAGGCCCTCCACTCATCTTCTTTTACCTTTGTTCTTACTCTCTCCTCTGCCTCAGCTTCGCCCAATCTGCCATTACCTGCTGACTTTGTCAATCCCCAGGTATGGACATCCAAACCAGTAGTGGCTGCTCACCATATGCCCATCATATTCAATTAAAACCTCAAGCTAAGTTTTCTTCCCACTCCCAATTCCCTATTTTCCCTACTCACGGGAAAGGGCTCAAACCCATCCTAGACTGCCTACTAGATCAGGGGCTCCTTATCCCCACCAACTCTCCTTGCAACACCCCATCTTGCCAGTATGCAAATCCTCAGGAGACTACCAGTTGGTCCAAGATCTGCATTTAATAAATGACGTGGTAATTTCCGTCCGCCCCATGGTCCCCAACCCTTATACCCTCCTTTCTCACGTTCCTCCCTCCACCTCCCACTTCACTGTCCTTGACCACAAAGATGCCTTTTTCTCAGTCCCCTTACACTACTATTCCTATTACCTCTTCACATTTATGTGGGATGATCCCACAATACAGAGTGAAAGGCAAATTGACTTTACTCATATGCCCAGACATAAACATACAACAACTAACATGAATGGTCTTACCTCAAAGTTTCTGGGACAGCCCCCACCTTTTTAAGCAAGGCTTGGCCCAAGACCTACTCTCCTGTGATGAGGGAGACAGTGTCCTTCTACAGTATGTAGATGACCTCCTCCTGTGCAGCCCATCTTTACAAGCTTCACAGGTTCATACAGCCCAACTGCTCAACTTCCTGGGTTCCTGAGGCTATAGAGTTTCCCCAGCTAAGGCCCAGCTCTCTGTTCCTCAAGTCACTTACCTAGGCATCCTGTTGACCCTTAACTCTAAGTCTCTCACAGTGGACAGGATCCAAGCCCTCCAGGACTTACAACCACCTACCACAGCCAATTACATTCTCTCATTCCTAGGACTGGCTGGCTTTTTCTGCCACTGGATCCCTAATTTTGCTCTTTTAGCCAAGCCCCTCCAGCAGTTTCTCCAACCTCTTTTCTTTTATCCTAGTCTTTCAACTATTCTCCAGCAGATTCATTCCACTTGTGAGATATACTCTACAGTCTCACCACAGGGAGGACTTAAACCCAAATAAGAGGCCAAATCCCCAACTCACCAGATAAGAGGCCACAAACCAGGCAAAGATTGGCAAATTGACTTTACTCATATGCACAGACATAAAAAACTTTGTTATTTTCTCACTTTGGTTGATACTTTTTCAGGCTGGGTAGAAGCTTATCCCACCTCCAGGGAGACTGCAGATACAGTGGCCTCCATCCTCCTTGAGCAGATTATTCCCAGGTTTGGACTACCTGCCTCTATTCAGTCTGACAACAGACCAGCATTTGTCTCCCAGATTGTTCAACTGGTCTCTGAAGGGCATCGCATCACCTGGAAATTTCACACTCCACATCGACCTCAATCGTTGAGTTTGCTTGTGAGCTTGTCAGAGGCATCGCCCAGGTAACAGTCAACCAGATGCTCCTGTTTCCCTATAGCTGCCTCCCTTCCAACCCCACATCCAAAAATCCACCCTATGATGCCCCCCAATAAGTAGGAAGTAGCCAGACAGATACCGGCTCCCTATATCATCAAAGAGGTCAGAATGTTGGGTCGAGAGATGGTGGCTAGACAAATGGGGGCTAGGCATCTGAAGTTACCCATGCATGCCAAGACTTCCCGGGTGTGCCAAGCGGTCGACTGCCCACCGCTCTGACATCAACCAATCATAAATGACCATGCTGACCTCTGAAATTGGCCCATACCTGTCACCAGGCCTCAGCCAACCAAAAGGAGATGCCTCTTTGTGAGAATCCCCCTCCCCTCAACCTACCCATAGATATGACCTCTCCCAGTCTTGGGCACGACTTCCCTGGCCCACACTGGTGGACTGGTGAACGTTGCCCGAGAGGGAACCCCAATAAAGCCATGTTTTTACCCTTTTGGCTAACAGTCATGGTCTTTACCATCTAGCTGACCTTATACAACTTATTTTGTAAAGAGAAGAGCATCTGGGCATGGTGGTACATTCCTATATTCCCAGTGAGTTGGGAAGATGATACAAAAGGATCACAAGTTTGCAACTAGTCTCAGCAATTTAGTGAGACCATCAATAACCTAGAAAGGCCTTTATTTCAAAATAAAAAGGACTGGGGATGTTAGTTGGTGGTAAAGTGCCCTGGGTTTAATGCCCAGTACCAAATAAATAAGTCAGTAAGTAAGTAAATAAATAAAAGCAGATCACTAGAAATTAGCCTGCAGAATAAATGCACACAGAAAAGACATGATTTAAAAACAATTTTCCAGACAGAAAACTTAGTGTGGACAATAGAAGGAATTAAACCTACACTTGGCTAATTATAAACACTAATGTATCAGTAGCATGGAGGAGGAAAGAATAGCTTACTCTCTACTCTTTTAAGTTCTTTTCTGGGTCCCTGTGATAAAAGACAAATTAACAAGAGTAAAGCAAAGAGAAGTTCATTGACATACTTATTTTATATATACATAGGAGATAGGGAAATAGGTCAGAGAGGTGACTTGAAATTCAGATTTAAATACTATGTTCAGCTAAAGCAAAATAAGAAGGATGTGGTGGGAAAGTCTAGTTATGGGGAGGTGACCAGGAAATGTATGATAAACAAAGATTTATTATGCAGATATAGGGCAGTGACTTCTCCATTGTTAACAATATCTTGTTCTTCTTTTCCTGGTACAAATGGAATCAGGAAACCTTCTTGCAAGCGGTGCTATTAAGAATTACTCGAAGGCAGATTGTGTTTAAATGCAAATATATATTCAATCACACCAATTATCAAATACAAACAATTAATGCAAAAAGTGTTGGGTGAGCATCCCAATTAGCATTCAATGTGCACTAAACACCATAAACAAGTCAAATTGTCCTAGGACAACTAAACACTATGAGCAATTCTCAAAATCCTAGGGCAACCATGAGCCCCAGAATAACTCCGATGCCACTTGACTTCTTATACCCAAAGAATAGATGTTGTCTTTTCTGGTGGTTCTCTTCAGGCAACAGCTGGATGTCAGGGAATGGTGGAGTTGGTCCAGGTACAAATAACAAGGCAGCCTTTCTGATGTCTTTGGGGAAAAAGCACCCAATGTGCCAGGACAAGCAGTTTAAATACAGTTCCAAGTTGGTTATGTATGCTGGTGATTGGTTACACACAGTGCAAGTCAATGTCCATTGGTTATGTCCAGTGAGATGATGTAATTGCAACTGGACATATTCTTTGTGCATGTCCGTAAAGTTGTGCTCCCTATCAATTGTAACCAGTCATCACTAAGCATGCCTATGGCTAGCGTCCCTTACAGCCCCTTATCGATTGCAAGCAGGCATGACTAAGCATGTCAATGGCTGCTGCCTCTATGGCCAGCAACTTAGTGAGTCCCAGCTTGTCCAGGCATATCTATGGCACATACTCTTACATTCCTATATAAATGTAACTTTTCCTTATAAGAAGATGGCTTTCACTCTGTTTTTGGAGCTTTTCCTGTGTCTGCTGTTTCTCAAAATAATCTGCTCAAAATAATCATTCTCCAAAAGAAGCATATTCGGGGAGGCATATTCTGGTCTCCTACAGTCATGTTTTGGGGTAGCATAGTATGTCTCCTACAGAAGTAATTTTTTTAAAGGATATTTTAAAGCAGTCTAAATCCAATTTGTAGGATTAGTTGTTTGAATCCTCAGCAAGTTTTCAAATTTTGGGAATTTGTTTTCATTTCCTTTGACTTCTTTTTTTTCTTTTTCACGCTGAAGCTCCTTTAGCTTTACCTTTAATTTAATTCATCAATTCTGAAATGGTCACTTTGTGCCTTTTGTGCCCTCTTCTTCCTTACACCCTTAAAAATTCTTTGTTTGTAATGTGATTTCAGGTAGGTGTTAGGAGTAAATAATTTCCCTTTACCAGACTATTTTCAGAAAAACACACCTAGGAGAGGGAAAAAAATCTTACTAAAGCAAAAATGTGCTAATATGATAGTCTTTTAATGGCTTTTGCCCATTCTGAGTAGTAGAATCTTGACTTTAGTGGTAACACAAGTTCTCCCCAATAGAGCGATTTATACATAATAGTAAGAGCAAATGAATTCATCTTATTAAGTGAACTCAGACTTATGCTGGCTGCCTCAGGCTCTGTGTGTGATGAGAAGATTTATAAGTATAAGATATAGTAGGAAAGAACAGGACATCCTTTTGGGATATTTTCCATAAATGAGAGACATGGGAATCGGTGGTCCTAGTGCAAAAAGATGCTATGGTTTGAATCTGGAATGTCCCCCAGAGTCTCATGTGTTCAGAGGTAGGGCTTTTGGGAAGTGATTGGATTATGAGGGCTCTGACCTCATTAATGGATTAATCAGTTGATGGTGGTATAAAATATTGAGAAGTGGAATCTAGGAAGTAGGTCACTGGGGAGCATGCCCTGAAAGGGTTACCTTCTCTCTGCCTCCTTCTGCTTCCCAGTTGAGCAGTCTTCCTGCATTACACCTTACCCCCCAGATATTCTGACTCTCTCAGGCCTAGGACAAAGGAGCTGACTAATCATGAACTGATTGTTTCAGGAGCAAAGGGACAGTCAGTATAAGTAATGAGTGACTGGTCAGGAAGATTCAAAAGGAAATTAAATATTAATACCTTCAGGATAATTCCCTTCCTCTACCTGATTCCAAAGTTACTTGCTTCCAGAGAATTCTTTCTCCCTGCAAGGAGTTGTTAATGAGTAGCCCCTGGGTGGCTTGCTCCTGTCCTTGGATCACTCCACCTTTTGGGTCACCTAGGAAGGGTGGGAGAAGAGGGCATGAGAACAAAGAAAATCTAAAATCTATAAAAGGGGCAGGACACTCCCACTCCCTTGGGCACTGACTGGACCCTCTCCTCTGCCTCTGTGGAGGAGCCTCTGTCCCTCTCTCTCTCTTTGTGTTCTATCCTGTAAATAAGCCATTTTGCTCTTGCCTCTACATTTCTCAGGTATTCAATCTTCAACACTGGGGGAACAGGACTTGAACCAGATTCTCAACACTGGTATCTTCTCTGGAGGTCCCACCAAGACCATCGCCAAACTCCTTTACATAGACCCCACATCTTTCTGAAGTGCATCTTTCTGTCTCTCTTTCTTTCTGGAGGACAACAATGGGCACATGTTGGCTACTTAAATAAAGTTAGTGCAAGCTGCCTTTCTCCATGACTCAGGTGACAGAATGAACAACGTACATGGCTCCTTACCTGCCCTGTGGGCCAAGCATGTTGTATTTTGCCAAAGCTTTTCCTCACTATCCTATCCAGCCTTGAAACACATATAGTGTGAGTATACAGTGTCTCTAATCTCTGTCTGCCTTTGAATATGTGGAGACAGACAAAAAGTTAGAATAACTTCAAGGTCCTCTCTGGGACCACTCCTTGGTGAACCTCAAAGATCTCTTCCCCAACTCCTCTCCCTACCACCTCTATGGGGTATCTTGTGGTGACTGGTCAACCAAGTGGCACTGGAAAAAGTGCCAATAATACATGCTTCTTAATGAACCATACTGCACTCTTCTGTGCTTGCTCTTCAGGAGCACTCCCCTTTTCTCACAGATCAGACTCTAGCTGTTTAGACTCTAAGGCTGAAAGAGGGACATTGGAATGGTTTGTAAGGAAATACCTCAGTTCCCTTTGTTTGCTTATTAAGCCTTTACAGGCCTGTAGGGATTCCTATTGTTGTTTTCCATGCTCCTGTATGCTCTACAAGCTTCTTTGACTATAAAAAGCGAGACTTATACACACAGCCCTGAAGATTCCTTTGGCCCAAGCAAGTATAAACTCTTTTTCCATCCTTTATTCCTAGTGTTCTTCTGCTGCCAAGCATGGTCTCAATACCAACTCTATCTGATAGAGAATCATGGCCATCAGAGGGAAGTATAAATTTTAATGCCATTCTTCAGTGCAGCCTGTTCTGTAAAAAGGAAAGAAATAGTCCAAGGTTCCTATGTGCAAGCCTAAGGACTTCTCAGACCTTGTTTAAAAAACCCAAATTATGCCAAAAATATATGTTAAACTCAGCTACGATCCTCCATTCTAAGTGAGGCCCAATCTCAACCCTCACCCCTGCCAAAAGTTTATTAATTACACAGACAAATCAAAGATTTATTTCAAAAAGCGGTCCTATGATCTCTTAGGGATTACAAATCACAGGGTAAGGGTGGATAATCTGGAGGCTTGCATCCTTTTTATGGCTACCCATGAAAAAGCACATGGGTTATGACCAGACTGGTAAAGCAGCAGTTAAATCTAGAGGTCATGCATGGAATGAGTGGGTGGAAACTGCTAATTGCTAGAGGCTCTGGGATCCAGAGGCTCCAGTATCAGAGAGATGTCTCCTAGCCAAAAAGACAGTTCCTGAGTGCAAACATCCATGGATTCTGAGCTCTTTCATTTCTTTCATGATTTTTGTTTTCATATTGTTCTTCAGAGGAGAGCCTCATCCTCAAAAGTAGTAGGAGATGATGTGTCATAATTTTCTGCATTCAAACCTAGCTTGATTACCAAATGAGGAAAAATGGTGACAATGTCCTACTTAACTTCTGCCAGATCTCTGTCTTTCCAATGCTTGCATCTGAAATGTAAATTATGGAGGTCTATAGGGCTTACAAAGCTTGCAGAGAAGTAGTTGAGACAAAAGGGGGGGAAAAAGTGTCACTTTTAAATTCAAGCTGCTTGTGAGACCTAAATGGCTGGCCATCATCTGTCCTCTTGTAGTCCACCACCTTGCTTTCTTAACAAGTTCCTCCCTAAACACTATAATAGAGGGAGGAAAAATGGAATGATCTCATATATAGAAGTCTTCTTTACCTTGAGAATCTTTACCTAAGTATTTCAGGATTTCAGGGCTCACTCATTCTTTGAATACCTGACCTGACCCTAATCTTTGCCACAAAGTGAACTCTGATCTGATAAAGGTGTTTCGCATGCTCCTTTACTAGAGTAGTTGTGTCATTTTTTTTTTAAGAACTCTTGTTTTTTAAAAGTCTATATTTTTGAGTTCATGGTTTTATGATAAATTCACATTTGATCCTGCATGCCTAAATTAATAATTTTTCTGATCATCTTGTTATATAACTATAGAAATTTTTACACTCTATCTTTGTTCAGAGGCCATTTTTTCAAGGGTTACCACTCAAATACATTGGAAAAATTTTCTCTTGCAAACTCCTAAGTAGACAGTGAATGTTGGGAATAAATCTAATAGCCATTGAGGACAAGTGTCCACCTAAACCTTTGATTTCAGTATCCACCATGGCTTTCAGACTTTATATCTAGCATTTTCAACTGTACAAGCCTGCCCTATATTTAAGTCATAATGTGAAAGTCTAATAAACTCTATTTTAATTTCTACCAGTTTAAATATAATAGAGACTTAAATAAACATCTGTAGTGTTGCTTCCTACTTGTGGATTTCTACCTACAAACAGCTACAAAATCTCTGTTTTCTGTCTGGTTTATTTATGTGTGCAGACCTGTGTATTGTATTGTGCCTACATATATGCTTGTGTCCATATATCATGTATATGGTATCAAAATTGACATAAAGATAGATAAGCACTCATAAATGAAAATTTAAATGAAGTGAATTCAAATAACTTTTAGTTCATGTGACTTAAAAAGGGGTCTTTTCAAAAACAGATGAGAATAAATATGTCTTTAAAATTACTAACACAAGTTTTTCTAGGTGGTCAGACAATTAATAGGGTGTTGGTTTCTATAAACTGTCTAGAATGTAGCATCTATTGCTTCTAGGATTTTTCTTCTACAAGGAAGAGATGGCTAGTACTGTTTACTACATTTGTCTGATATCTTGGTTTTTACAGTTAGAAATGAATAAATTAGATTTAACATCAATGTGATTAATCATAAATGTGTTTATTAAGGAGACATATGATGAATTTACAAATTATTGTGCTAAAACATCAACTGCTAAATATAAAATCAAGTACTCTTAAATTCCATAAGGTCATATATTTAAACACTAAATGTGTTTTCATAAATTGGTAAATGGAAAAAGATTTAAGATTGCTTTGCTTCTGTGTCTTCACTTAAAACAAAGTTACTAAGAGTTAGGATTCTATCAGGTGTCATTTATTAAAAGAGTACAAGAGAAAAAAGTATAAGAGGTTTCTGTTGGGTTTCCACTAAAGTACTACACAAAACAAAGTATTTTATCTTATTAAAATGGAGTAGTTTGTCTAAATTCAAAAATTTTATAATGGTTATTTCAGAATGTGAATTCTAAAAAGGGAACAACAGTTAGAAAAGAGATGTAAGAAGATTCTAGGTATGGAAGTTTATGTTAATATGGGAAGTAGAAGGAAAAAGAAATGTTTCTGGAAAAGAAAGTCTTTGGTAAAGTAAAATATTGTAGAACATCTAAGTAAGTAGCATCATCTATCATCTATCATGAGATAAGATATCATAAGATAATATCATCTATCATCATCATGATATTCATTGACATATTCCAGATTCTGCAACATTTATTTTGTATTAATCTTGTTCCAGTACTTGTGTCTTTTTTCTCATAGAAGCACCCACCTTTCAGATGACTTTACAAACTGGTGCTTTCAAACCAGACTTTTGCTACGCACCCCTTGACATTCGTAAAAGGAAAACCCAAACTGATTGCCCCACCTCACCCCCTCTCAGCTCAAAGCTAACAGAGTGGTGATCATCCATTTCTCCTTATAGCAATAAGGATTTTGCATTCATAAAGGACATTGAGGCTGGGAGGCAAAAGGGAAGTCAGTATAGGTAACGAGTGATTGGGTCAGGAAGATGAGGGCTGATTCAAAAGGAAATAAAATGTTAGTACTTTCAGGATACTTCCCCCTCTTCTACCTGCTGCCAAAGTTACCTGCCTATAGAGAATTATTTCTCTATACAAGGAGTTGTTAATGAGTAGCCCCTGGGTGGCTTCATTCCAGCCCTTGGATCACTCCACCTTTTGGGTTATGTAAGCAAGATGGGAGAAGAGGACATGAGAACAAAGAAAATTTGAAATCCATAAGAGACAGGACACCCCCACTGGCTTGGGCACCAACTTGGACTCCCTCCTTTGCCTCTGTGAAGGAATCTCTGTCTCTTTCTCTGTTCTATCCCTTAAGTAAAATGTTTTTCTCTTGACTTGGCATTTTTCAGGTGTTCAGTCTTCAACACCAGGGGAATGGGATTTGAAACTGATTCTCAGCACCAATATCATCTCCATGAGCCAGAATAAATTATTCCTCCTCTGAGTTGTTCTTATCAGGTATCTTGGTTACAGCAAAAGAAAAAAAGACTAACACACAAGGACTTACAAGCTGCTTTTGCCAAAAACGCTGACTCTTCACCCTGGCCTGCCAATATCCAGTGGGTAGCTAAAAACAGGATTAAAAAAGTTGGCATTTCTGACTCCATTTCACATCTTTTTTCTCTGAGTCACCTTATACTCCAGGTACAACAAGACTGATTGTTAAATATCTTCTAATGAGTGGAAATTAACCTCTCTGCCCCACTCCCAGCAACAATAGCTTTCTTATCACTACCAACAAGTCCCAACTTGACCAACCTGGGATAATGATCAACCAGAATACAGTTTGACCAAGACTACTTAACTAGGAGTACTTCTAGTGCCCCTCATCTATACAATCTGGGAGCTTGCGTCAATAACCCTGAAGACAGGCCCCCCTAGACTGATTAAAGTTTTTCTGCTTTTCACCATTACTTTTTTCCATTTTGGTGTTTGGTATGAGTGGCTGGACCTGATTTTGGTGATCCTCAGTGTTGAGCCTCTGTCCTAGGATTTTGATAACACTAGGACCAAACATTTGCATTTCTTTTTTTTTTTTGGTACCGGGGATTGAACTCAGGGGCACTCGAGCACTGAGCCACATCCCCAGCCCTATTTTGTGTTTCATGTAGAGACAGGGTCTCACTGAGTTGCTTAGTTCCTTGCCATTGCTGAGGCTGGCTTTGAACTCCCAATTCTTCCTGTCTCAGCCTCCCTAAGTGCTGGGATTACAGGCTTGAGCCACCATGCCTGGCTTGCATTTCTATTATAATGAAATATTACAAAAATACTTTCCTTTGCAGCAATGGATATTATTAAATAAAATAATACTTGTGAAGTACTTACCATAACAGCTCTCAACTCTATCTGTTCATTGGAATCACCCCTTCATTTTGAGAATTTTATTCAATATATTGGAAGTTTTTAAAACAACATAGTAGCAACAACAATGCCACAGCCACCAACTAGACAACACTGATTTTCCACTGGAGTTGAGACCTATGGCTTTACCCACAGTGGGTTATAAGTGTGTATTTTCTGTTATTGGCAACATGGAAAAGCACATACCAAATGATCTACAAGGAATACCAGAAGTATTAAATGATTTATAAAAAATGCAAATCTCTATTACATGCACTTGGAAAATGGTGCTTGATCTATTCTCCTCTTCAAAACTCGGTGACACATTTGCTTATTGAAGTGAAGTTCTTTAATGAACAATTTTTCCCACTTTTTAAATTGTTTTTTTTTTTTTTTGGTGAATCCATAACCCTATTCTTCAACATCCATTGACATACTTTGAAAGTATAATTTGAAAGAATATATCCTGAGTAAAATTTCTAGAGATTTAACTTATGCAGGAATACATAAAGCAAATTATATATAACATAGAGTTGTGTTATGTTTAATTTCCTATTTTGTGACACAAAGTAATTGTTTCTCCTTACCAGATCCCAACTTCAGCAGCATATGACACGATGGAATCATTTCTGCCTTTTAACAGAAGGAGGAAAAGGAGGAAGAGGAGGAGATGGATAAGAAGGAAAAAAAGAAGAAAGAAGAGAAGGAGGAAAAGTGGGAGGAGAAGAGGAGGAGGAGAAAAAGAAAAGAAGGAAGAGAAAAAGACAACAGAAACTTCTTTTCTGACTTTACCCAATAGCCTCAAAAGAATTGTCTGTATGTGCTATGGTATGGGCTAAATTGTGTGTCCTTCAAATTCATGCATTGAATCCCTGAACCCTAGTAGCTATGTAGAATGTGGCTTATTTGAAGATAGGTCCTTTAAAGAGATGATTAAGTAAGCACTTAGGATGGGCCCTCAATCCAACCTAATAGATGTTCTTAAAAGAAGGGTGAATGTGGATACTGGAGAGATACCAAAGTAGTGGGCAGAAAGGCAAGACCCTGTGAGGACACGCAGAGATGTCCACTGTCTGTAAGCCAAGGAGAAAACCTCAGGAGAGATCAAACTTTTTCACACCTAAACTTTGGACTTCCACCCTGTAGAACGATTTGAAAACACTATTGTTCAAGCCACCCATTCTTTGGTACTTTGTTATGGCAAACAAGTTGCTTTTAATTTGTCTCTCCATTTTCTCTTGAACTTACTCCATTCAGGTTTTTACCCTCTCCTCTCTTCAAAATGGCATATCTCAAGGACACCACAGCATTTGATATATTTGATTACTCTGTCCTCTTCGAAAATAAATTTTCACTTGGCTTCTAGGATACCAGACTCCACTAGTTTTTCTCCTACTTCTCTGACCATGTGATCTCAGTCTTCATTCTTGTTTTTCCTCATCTATCTGATCTCTTGAACAACCTTCTAACTCACCTGAGGTTTCTTATTTGCCTTCTTCTTTTCCCTCACTCCCAACCCCAACACTATCATTATCTAACATCTAAGTTGCAGATTTACTTTTATGGTCTCATTCCCCTCACAGTGATGTGAGGACTTTGGGCCTATTTTATCCATCAGTATGTCACCAGCATCTAGAACAATGTCTGACACATACTAATTGCTATGGCTTGGATGTGGTTTATCCCCAAAGGTTCATGTGTTTCATGCAGGTTGATCCTCAGTGTGGTGGATTTTTGGAAGTGGAAGCTGGAAGAGGTGGGCCTAGTGTGAGGTCCTTGGGTCAGTTAGGGATATATCTTTAGAGCATACTGTGAACTCCAGTGCCTGTCTGGATCCCTGTTTCAAGATGTAATCTCTCCTCCACATGCGCTCTCTCCATGATATAATGAAACAAAGAGGACCCTCACCAGAGCTAGGCTGATGTCAGCACCATGTCCTTGAATCTACAGAACTGTGAGCTAAATAAGCCTCTTTCTTTATAAAGTTAACCTGCCTCAGTCATTTCATTATAGCAATAAAAATGGACTAATACACTAGTAAGTTCAATTAATGCTTTTAAATAAAGAAATTGGATAAAAATCAATCAACACTCTTAGGAAAATGGTTTCTTGTCTGGTATAGAGTCCTTCTTTCCTTGATATTCCTATTCTAATGAATTCCTGCTGTATGCTCTGTTTAGAGGCATAGGAGGTTTATTTCAGTAACATTTTGATAGGTTCTGGGCTAGTTAAGGGATCTAGAGCATGAGTTCAAAATCTTCTCTGGGCATGGTAACATGGGTACCTCCTCTAACCTTCATATGCCTGTTGTCACAAATATAAAAAAAAAAAACCCTAATTAGTATTTCTCCTCTTAGGAGAGTGGAATAATGCATATAAGGTGCTTTACACAGTGCCTCTCACCCTGCAAACACTCAGTGTATCTTGTGTCCTTAATATGAGCAGAATTTCTATAGAAGTGTTCTGTAATTATAGCAACCTTGACTTCTTTTATTTTTACCAGTTGTTGGTTCTGTAGTCTGCACAGTGAAGCCCCTCAGAAATGCCCCCAGTAACATAAAAAAAGCACTCTCACTAGCTACACAGGAGTAAGGAGACTTCAGAGATCCAAGAGTTAACTAGACTTTCTAGATGGAAAAGTGCTGGCACCACATTTTACCTCCTTCAAGACTTCACATAATGTCCAAAGTGTCTCCTGTAATATGGTGTAAAAAGAAGAAAGATAATCTGGCATTGTCTTCAAATTTAAGACCTCTGAGTCAATAAAATCCTTTTTGGAAAGAAAATTCTCTCTTAGATGTTCACTATACAATGGTTAAATAACCAGTACATATTACATAGGAATTGTGATAGTGTCTGTATTTTTATTCAGTTGAGAAAGGGAAAGGTATAGCTAGGAATGGAGCTGTTCTAAGCTTCTACTATGAAAAGGACTTTAAAGAATTCTTTCTATGCTGTGTTCCGTTCTGTTTACAGGAGGAAGCAAAGGGGTTCATTTACAAGGCTATGGGCCAGAAAGCTTGAAGTATCCTAAGGGAATAGGCTTCAGTTTAAGCACACAGACAAGAAAACCCAAACACAAGTTGTTAATACATGCAGGAATCCTACATTTTGCAGAGGGCTTTGGAGGGAGCAAATCTTAGCAACAGTGACAATAAATATGCTGTTGAAAATGCATATTATGTATTAGAATAAGAAAAGACTGGACATTTTGAAAATGTAAAGGGAATTATAATCAAATAGACAAGCAAATGTAAGTCAGGGCCAAGTTAAAATAACAAGTGGTTTAGTACAGTTAGAAAATTAAGGTGGGGATGAGGTTTTCAATGTATTTTTATATAAGAGGTAATTTTTTGATTTCTACAGTGTTACTGGCTTTGGTAAATGATGTAGTATAAAATATAAGAGATGGACTTTGAATTCAGGCCAATGAGGTTCAAACTCTAGCTCTGTGACTTGCTGGCTGGTGAAGTTAGTTCACCTCTTAGGACTTAAATTCTATTTTACATAATGCTACCTTCCTCATAAGGTAGTTGTGAAGATGAAATGAAATCATGTAGAGAAAGTATTTAGCACAGCACCTGCCATATTGTCAGTGTTTGAAAGGTTAGTGATGGCCTTGATGTTGACAATAGCCATAATTGTAAAGGGCCTGGAAGGGAGATTTTAGAAAGTATGATTTTTGCTTCAGAAAATGGACATAAGAGATGAAAATTCGGGTAAATAAATAAATCTCAGTCCCTAGATTATACTGAAGGAAAAAGAGTATATCACAGCCTCATTGTACTGCCAAAGGCCTGACTCTGGGGGACCCAACAAATAGGTCTGGCCCCTGTCCCCAAAAAACAAACAGAAGAGGTAATGGTAGAAGACAAGAAAGGAAACTTGAATCACCATGGTTATACTGAGAAGGCAAAGTGTGATCCAGCATCTCAGCCCTGACTATGGAGTATTAACAGGAGTTTTAGACTTAAATAGGGAAGAACAGGGACAGGGAATGAGAGGAATGCGTAACTAAGCAATTATGATCATATTATGATCTGGTTGATCATTTTCTCAGGTCTGGTTTTGTGAGGTATATCCAGAGAAGTCTTTATCATTTGAATGCATCCTTTATAAGATACAGGATCCCATGATCCTGGAAAGGGCACTTTCGTTCATTTAGTCCTTGTGAGATGATTCTCCTGCTTGGGGAAGGGAGGAGGTCTGATTTCCTAAAAGGCATAGGACAACTAAAGATTACCAGGCACCATTTCAGGGATCTAAAACATGATGCTGCAAATCCCTCTGCAAATCTGGCATTGGTCTTGAAGGGAGAGGAGGTAAGTTAGGTAAATTTAGGCCTAGTAGACCTTGTATTACTAGTTTTTAGATGAATACCCCTTAAATGACTAATGTGCCTATGTGCAAACCTGAGCAGATCACAAAGTTTAAGGTAATAAAGGAGACAGATACAAAACAAACAAAACTTGCCACAGTTTATCCTGCTTTCAGTTACTCATTGGCACCTACAGGCCTCAGAGTCAGTGCTTTTAGCAAAAGTATCTCTTGGTTCCATTGTATCGCCAGCAAGCCCGTGCTGCTATATTGGACCTTCTTGCTTAATAAAAAGGAGAATAGGCTTCAAAGAGTAGGAAATGTAGCTGGGCATGGTGGCGCACACCATAATCCCCGCACTTAGGGAGGCTGAGACAGGAGAATTGCGAGTTCAAAGCCAGCCTCAGCAACAACGAGGCACTAAGCAATTCAGTGAGAACTTGTCTGGAAATAAAACACAAAATAGGGCTGGGGATGTGGCTCAGTGGTCGAGTGCCCCTGAGTTCAATCTCCAGTACCAAAAAAAAAAAAAAAGAGTAGGAAATGTAATCAACTTTCTGCCTGTGCACTTTGTATCTAGTTCACTTGAACCTGCTTTGCATTCATCAGTTGGTCAGCTAATGTCAGTAGATTGATAAGAAACTCATTGAACTCTGACAAGCCTAGTTCAGGAATGTTAGAATGCCACAGTTCTCTTGAAGTAAGTCCAATAACCAGAAATGGTCATGGTGAATTGTTCATGATAGAAAAAAAATACACACATACTTATAAATATCCTTTTGGGCTTTAAGAGAAGGTATACCTTTTGAAGGTATTCAAGTTTTATTCTAGAAAGGACATGCAAACTCCTGTTGTTCTTTGTTCAAGATTTCACCAAGCTACCCTTCAAGAGGATGCCCTCCTCCCCATGGAAATGCTATGTAAGATGATCATTTTTCCTGAATTGTTTATTTGAATCATTTTTAACACGGTGGAAGATTTTTATCTATGCTATCATTCAAATCGATAAAATATTTTCCTGCTGAACCCCTGAAGCTCTAAAGCAAGGATTTCTATTCCATAATGTGCTTCCACTCCTGAGATGATTACATTTTATGCTGGCTCATGGCATAAACTTTCAAAACCTCCAGCTGAGTTGTCACTGTGGTACAGCTGATTCCTTGTATGATATACAGTGTCTGAGATGACTTTGTTCTCCTGGCTTCCCACTGGTTATCAGATTACAAATAAGAATAAAAGAAAAGCCTATAACAACCAGAGGAACACTGGGGTCTCTAATGATATTAGGGGTTACCTTCTCTTTAAGAGAGCATTTGTTATTTTAAAATGATTGGATCATCCAAATATGTCATGCTGGGCAAGTCACCTCAACTACAGACTGGGGCTTTGGAAAGCTTTCTTTCTGATCCAGGAGTTCATCAAATTTTTGACTGCAGGAAATCTATGTCCTGAGAAATTAGATGTCTGGAACAATCTTTAATTTCAGTGGATGGGTTTTTCCCCACTTTGGAGTGCTGTCCAATTGTGAAGAAAAACACACTTTTCCTTATAATGCAGAAAAAGAAAGCTGTTCTTTTTTAATTTTTTATTTAAAGGTAAGTATTTAAAGCTGTCCTATTGCTTTGAAGAAAAAAAACCACAATACTTCCCACTTCCTCTAAAGAAACCCTTTAGCTATTTTGTTTGATTTTCTTTTAAAATGGAAGAAAATTGTTGCATTGAGACATTGTTTGGAAAGCACATAGGATACTGCAGCATCCAGGGTGGATATTCATACTCTCAAAAGATTCAGAGGTATGCCTGGATTGTTCAACCAATTTTCCTGTTTTAAAAACTTCTCTGAATCTATTGTGCAACACAAATAAAATTTGTTTTCTTTTCAAAGATGTTTTCAAATATCCATTGCCTTACAGTATCAGGCAGGGTGACCACTTCCTATATGCACATGTACAGTTCTATATAAGTGGGAAATCTGCTTCTTTTCTACCCTCTCTTCTCCAAAGTGCAATTGTCAGGTAGATGTGACAGAGTTGAGTTGAATTCTTTGTTGTTTTTGTTTTCTTTTTCTTTCTTGCTTTGTAAAGGTTATTTATTTGTTTAGAGCTTTATAGTTATAATTACTATACTTACAGTGTATAGTTATAATTACTATAGTTATAGTAACTGGGTTCGTCCTTATAAACTCATACATGCGTGGAAATCAATTTTAGTTCATGATCTGCCTACCCAAATTAGATTCTTTGGATTTAAAATGTCTTTACTGAATCTCAGTTGTGGGCTTTTAATCCTAATGGGCTACCTGGACAGATCTCACATACTTGGCTCACACAACACCTAGTTGGTAAAGGAAGTTGGCATGCAGCCATGGTCTCAACAAAGAAAACTCAGGCAAACCACAGTGATTGTATTAGGATTGGTATGGGCTGAGATCACCACGGAGAATAAATGAAGTCTAATTCTAAAATAAATACTATTAGGCTGAAAAGTGTTTTCTTGTCAATAAAATTTGAGTTACTTATCTGTCCCTTTGAACAATCTCATCTCGTCAGACAGAATTGGCTTGTCCTATTGAGACCCATTACACAGGGCTTAGGGGTTTAGCCCCACCCAGTAGCTAATCTACTTGGCCTATGTTGCTAACAGGTAAGGCTATTCATCATGAAGGAATTGCAGATGATGATAGAACACACTATACTTTCTTAAAAGCAGACCTGGAGGGCTCTTACCACCAGCAATGTACTGGTCTGATTAGTCACAGTGGGAGAGATGCCCAGCTAATTCCTCTGCTCAATCTCACCAATAATGCAAAGACCCCATGGGTGGAGTTGTCATAACTTCTACTTTGTAACCAAGAGTTGCCCAGGTCCATAGGCACATAGGCTCTGAGAGAGAGCCGTAGATAGGACAGTGGGAACCAGCACATGGATATTTCAGAATAGCCACTCTAGCAGAGGAAAGAGAACAACACAGAAGATCAAGCGAGCCTGGAGAAAATCATCTGTAAGAGAGTTTTCTCGGGTCTCTTGGTTCCCCAGGATCAGATTTCTGTGCTAAACCCATGCCTTGTGATTGCTTCTGCCCTGTGGTTGCTTCTGCCTTGTGTTGCTCTTGTAAATGCTTACTTGTGTGCCAATCACCACAGATGTTAATGTAAAGTCCATTCTGTCAGATATCAGTATTGTATCCTTCCTGTTTTAAGATGAAGAAAATGAGGCAGAGGAGATTAGTAACTTGCTCCAATTCACATTGTTAATACATACATAAGAGAATTCAAACACATGAGTAGCCATTCCTGTGTTTTTAATAGCCAAATTCAGTTGCCTCATTTTCCTCTCTGCTCTTTGTCTTTCTCCCCAGAAAATTCTCAGGTTTGATTGTTATTATACTAGAGCAGGATTCTGCCTAGAGCTTTCTCACTAAAGAAGTTTTCTAGACTAGTGTATCATTAGGACAAGGACATCCACTGGGGATTGGTGCTAATTGCTTGACCACAGGTTTTGACACCAAGTGGCAATGGCGATGGACCTCTGCAGACATGAAGTTGAAATAAATAAATTGAGAAAATAAGTACCATCAACTCCGTCACCCTGCTGCATTCAAATTATTCCTAAACATAATGTCTAATGAAGAACAGGCATAAAGATGTCATCTGTTGCATTGTCTGCTTGTTTCTGAGGTGGATTCACTGCTTCACTATTAGTATAGATCTTATTAGTATTAGTATCTAGTATCACTATTAGTATTAGTATCTAGTATAGATCTCCAATAAATCTTGAATTACTGATATTTAGTAAAGGTGCATATTCCCAGCCTCATGGGTCTTAGGTCATGACATTGATGTCATATATTCCTGTTATGCTTTTCCTAAAAGGAAATACAGACTTTCTGGTTCTGAACCTCAAATCAACAATGACAGGGGTCTGAGGAGATGGAGCAGAAACTGGAGTTAAATTCATTACACTAGCTTAGAGCAGATGGCATTTGTGAAGCTGGTCTCCAGCCATGTATCCTCAGCCTATGGTTACTTTTCCCTCTAGTACCACTCCTTTGAGGCTGCTAAGAGACAGTCAGATACCTAGGTATGCAAAACTTAAGGGCTTCTGCATTTAAAAACAATCTTAGGTTGCTTTTACTTAGTTGCACTCTCTGGTTTAACTAAGAGCAAAATATTGAAGGAGAGATGGACTTAAAGATGAGCTGTAGGGGCTGGGATTGTAGCTCAGAGGTAGAGTGCTTGTCTTGCACGTGTAAGGCACTGGGTTCGATCCTCAGCACCACATAAAAATAAATAAATAAAGATATTGTGTCCATCTACAACTAAAAAAATCTAAAACAAAATTTAAAAAAAAAGATGAGCTATGATTCTTCACATAAGAAGCACAGTTAAGAGAGGGAGTGATGATAGAATGGGGAATGTGTAAAGTAGGTATAGTGTCTAACATAGGTGCTTGCAAAAAGTGAGTGAGAGTTATGAGCTGGGAGTTAGTGGAAAGGGATAGCATGTAGTCTCACACAATATTCCAACCACAGTAATTGCTCAGAGTTATGAGTACATTTTTCAGAGATCCTATGAAAAAATATCTATAATATCTATGTATCTATCATCTATCATCTATTTGACTATCTATATAATTTTTCCCTCAGTGCCCTGAAGTGAAGCTGTCTGACTTTGAAATTCACTTTCGTTACCTGTTGACTGAGTTATGTTGTCAAAATTATCTTTGTGTTTCTCTGTTTCCCTATGGAGTTTTAAAAAAAACACTGTCACCAATAACAAATGTTATTATATTAAATATGAAGAATAAAATAATTCATATGTAGCATCCAACGAAGTGTCTGACACATTGAAAAGTCAGTAAATAACACTGTGCAGGAATTCTTGATTGTCTACCTAATCTCCCTTCTCTACTTCTTTACTGACAAAATTCCAGCTGAGTTGAGGCACAATGTACCCAGATAAATGCTTACCTTTCAGCCTCCTTTGGAATAGAGGTAGTGATGTAGGGCCGTTATGGTCAATTTGTTGTAGGTAGAAATCTTCTGGAAGTTTCTAGAAAAGCTGGCACTTTCCTATTAAAAGAGAATGCATCTGTCTGGTATTATAACTTCTTCATTTTTCCTTCTTCGAATGTGGATCTAATGTCAGCAATAAAGCCTCCATTTTAAAATATATGTATATATATTTAGTTATCAATGGATCTTTTATTTGTTATTTATTTATATGGGGTGCTGAGAATTGAACCCAGTGCTTTACACATGCTAGGTGAAGGCTCTACCACTGAGCTACAACCTCAATACTAAAGCCTCCATTTTTGACCAAAGCAACAAACAAAAGGAAATTTACAGAAATGTCATTCAAACAGAATCAACTTTCTAAACCAATGCTATCAGACACCTAGCTCAAGTTTTCTTTTTATGTAAGAAGAATACCCTTATTTTTAAATGTTTTATACTTGCTGTGCCAGAAGTTCGGTTATTTGCAGATGAAAACATTCCTAATAGAATCATCTATCGTCATTTTTTTTAAATGCAGAGTCAAGCATTACCTTATTTAAACTTTATAAAAATCCAGTAGGATAGATATTATTAAGGGGTTTTTTTTTCAGTTAAAACTTTTTTTAAAAGTTGAGGCTTAATTATAAAAGTAAATTTTAATGCTAAAAATAATAGTAGCAATAATAATATATATAGTGAATTATACACTGTCACCACACTATAATGGCCAGACTGTTAGGCCCTTACTTTTGGAATAGGCTAGGTTTGTGTTGCCTTGACACTCACCCAAATGGAGAAGTTGAGGTGTTGCCTCTCATAGAAGCTACAGATAACAGTACAAGTTGGACTGAGTTACCTTACTTGAAGGAAGGCTGCAGACTGGTGGCCTGAAAGATTCCACCCACAGATCCATTCTGCTTGATCTAGAATGTTTTAAGATTTTTCTGATTTTGAATGGCCTAAGTTAGGACATGTTCTTTGGCTTGCCTCAATCCCCACCACTCCCTAATGTACCATGAACTTCAAGTGTTTAAATTATTTCCCTGTATCTATTGTAAAACATAAACATATTTAAAATAAAAATAATAATATATATAGTGAATTATAATGAAATAATAGTGTAACAAAAGTTCAGAGTTTCAATGTGCTAATAGAATTATATTTGTTTCATCTTCATAATAACTCTATGCAAAAGGTACTGGTATAACCTTCACTTCACAGACTGGGAAACTGAGGCTTTGAAAGGTTAATAAACTTACCTCAAGTTGCAGAATTGAGATTTAAAGCCATGTCTTTCTCACCACAAAGTTCAGGTACCTAACTACCTAACTAGTCTTATCTGTCTTATTGCAGTTCAAAATGCTTTCTCTCTGGTTTAGGCCTTTGTACATGCTGTTCCTGTGGCTGGAACAGTTTTCTCCCATCATTTTCTGGCTAAATCTCATTTGTGTTTTCATACTTTAACTTAAATGCATCTTCTAGGAATCCTTCCCTGACATCGGCTCCCCTCTGTATGACTCATTTCCTCTTCCATTGTTCACAGTCCACTCTTCATGTTTCATGTGTCTAGCTAAATCATCAGAATATTGTCTTCCTGATCTGAATCTCTTCCCTGTCCACTACCATTTTCCAATTTCTGGCTTATAGTAGACATTTAATCAAAAGATATCAAAGTTGACTGACTCCAGTTTGGATGCTGTGGACACATGAGGAAGCTGGATCAAAGTGAGTTTGGGTAGAGGGGAATGATGGACTCCATTCTAGGGCACCTCGCAAGACCTGAGTGCGGGTTAGTTCATCTCCTTCAAGTGAAGTCATGCAGGGTGTTTTAGCATTTACTGCAATTAGCTCTAGAGGGCTTCTTAATCTATGGCCAAAAAAATAAAATAAAGTAAAATAAAAAAAGAAGAAAGAGAAAAAGAAAAAGCTCTGAAAAGGTAGCAATGTGTGTCTCTGGAAGGCAAGCCTAGACATGTGGTGGGAGTGAAAGAAATGTAGAATTACAAAAAAGAATCCCTCCCACGGATATCTAAAAATGATGTTCCTAGCAGCTTTAGGTATCACAGTTGTGCAGGCAGAAAAGTATTTGATTAACTCACTGGCATTATCTTTGAGGTGTGGGTGTTTTGGAAATCTGCATGCACAATATTCCTTTCAGATAAGCCACTGGCCATTGTTAGCCATGTGCGACATTGAGGCCCTTCAGCTCACTCTGTCCATACACTTACAAAATTGTTCCTCCCAAGGTTAAGAGAGCTGTGCTATGTCCAGTTTGTGCCTGGCACTTAAGAACAAGATAATGAGATTTAAGGATGACTTGAAATAAAATTTCTGAATGTACTAGCATGAGGAACACACCCTACCTCCCCCGCTTCATTCTCTATACCCTGCTTCTCCTGAAGGTTTCAGATAGCTTTTCCTCCTGTGGTGAATCAAACTTGGTTCATTTCAGGACAGGGTTAGTTACAGTGTGATATAGAAGCCTGCAAGAGCCACGTTGTATATCTCTAGAAACAATAAGATAAGGATGTGGTTTATCCAGATCCTTTCCATTCTGCTTCCTCGCTGCCTCTAGGTAAGAAACACTCTTTAATTGAATAATTCCCAATGTCAAATAAAAATGCTTTCACCCAAGTTTAAGAAGGAGAAAGCCAGGCAACAGGAAATCCAAGTTTCTATGTGTGACATGCTATTCCTATCACCATTTATGCATTTCTCTATCAGATTTAGTACTAATGATAATAGACATTTTTAGATCACAGAAATAATCAATAGGTTTACTTCTTTATCACATTTCAGTCCACTGGTAGTGGGTATAAGGATCTGATGCTATATTGATTAATAGATATTACTAACCAATTTTTAGTAATAACAATTACTCCCCTGCAGAGATTGAGGCTCTGTAAGTCATATGACCTCTGATGCAACTGTTCAATTCTGTTGCTTTAATCCAAAACCAGCAAAAATGCATAAATGAATGGTGTGGCCCAACTTTCTTTACAAAGCCAAATTGCAGGATTTGGGCCACTGCTAGTACACAGCTTGTTGACTCCTGCAATGAGCAAGGAAAGGGGGACAAGTGACGCCAATGTCATATAATTCCCGTGCTCAGTATAGATTTACTTCATTCACATCTTCTAATTTTTAGTGTCATTGGTTCTTCCCCACACATGAGAGGAAGTGCCACTGCAGGCATTTTTAGGATAGTGATGCATTCTGGTTGTGAGTACACACTTTGGAGAAATCAGGGTTGTGATCCGGTTACGCCATTTTTGAGCTGTATGAAGTTGGGCGAACTGTTACCCTCCTAGTGCCTCAGTTACCTAATCTGATAAATAAAGCTGGAAGTATCTGCCTTGAGCATAAAGGGCTTTTAATAGATGCTTGTAATAAATGCAATGGTAATTATTATTTCCCTCTCTATAAACTGGAACTAACCTCACATATTTATGAGTATTAATAAGGTAGCATATATAAAACATAGCAGAATGCTCACTGCATAATATTTAATGAATAACTATTATTCATATTATCACTTTATAAATAAGCAAAGTTTAAAATGAATAATTTTGCCAAAGCTTTATGGTGAATAATACCAGAAGTGGGGCTAAAACCTAGGCCTTTATATTCCAGAGATTATTCTCTGTGCCCTAAAATGAGCAACTGTATGTTGACGTTTGTGAAAAAGGTTCCAAGTGAAACTCAAATAGAAACATTTTCTGTTAGAAGTGGTAGTAGTGTTAGACTAAACTTTCTATTCATTTTGGTTGTTAGTGAACTTTCTTTCGGACATATACCTTGATTTGAGACACATTTTCTTTATGGATCAGTCAGGAGGCAGCCTGCCCTTAGGACAGGCTTTAGAGTGTTAGGAGGAAGAGATTTTATATTATCTTTTCTACTAGAGATATTTCATCCTGCATGGAGACCCATGGTCCTGAATGTTCTTGCTTTATTCCATGTTAATTCCATCATCGTGGCCCCAGCTGAGTGGGGAAATGCTAGATACATAAACTGAAGCAGAGGACAGGGCGTGTATCAAAAGGGGATCCCGCCAATCAGAACAATCCTCTGTCTGCCTTGCTCTTGCTATCACTCTCACTCTTGCTTCCACTGTGGAGTTTTTACTAAGGGACCCAGAAGAGAGTTGACAGTTTGCACACAGAAGTTCAAAGGTAAAGTAGAATTAGGTTATGGAATAGGGCAATATGGGCCATTTAAACTATTGGTAAACAGGGAAATGGTCATTAGAGAGAAACAATGATTTACAAAGGCAGAGAGGACAAGTACAGTTCCTGGTTCAGTTCCCATTGAGTCAGCTGTCCTTTATTCCTATTCTGGGATCTGTATTAGAACCAACTGTGTAACCTTGTAATACCAAGAGGCCCCAGGTTAATTGAGCTGGCTTTGTGAGCCACGATTGCCAACCAAAAAGCTCTGGCTGCAATACGGATGGCACAGAGGCAGTGTCAGTGGGATAGACATTTGAACAATTTCCTGTCTTTGTCACATCACATGTGGGGATGAGAAGAAAAGAAACACTCATACCTTCATGTCTTGTTCTGAGTATTAGTTTAAAAGAAAAAGTCACAGGCCTTAGTACATATAACTACATGTCGAGGGCTAACTAATCGCCAGCAACATCTCCTAAGGAAACCACATTACTGCTTTGTTTTTCCTCTCAAGTGGTGCTTCAGATGACTTTCTGCCTCATTTCACTTTTATGATTACTCTAAATACTACTACACATTATGTGTACCTAAATAATAATTAAGTAAGTAAGGAGTGGGCATTTCAAATACTGTTTTAGTTCCTACTGGGTTTTCAGAAAGCTTACTTGGAATGTCATGATCAATTCATAAAGAGATATTGAAGTTGCCCCTGTTTATTAACTCAAGATGATTGGCCCTTCCCCCTTTTAATACTCCAGACCTAATCTCACCCCATCTCTTTCTACTGTTCACATCCAGAGCTCTTATTACCATTTTTGTGATGCTGAGATTCTAGGGACACAAAAAGCAATTGCTTCTTACAAATGGTATAGGAAATTCAGCTATATTTTATGAAATTTCCTAACATTATTTTATGACTGCTGCTCATTAGGAAAAGAAAAAAAAAATTAATTCTTCCCAATACAAGTCAACGTACTGCTTAGAGATGTGCTCACCATTTTATCATTTGGAAACAAAAGAGATGATGCATTTATTGGTGATTTTTCAAAGAATACTATATTGGAAGGAAGATTAGATAAGAAGTTCTGGGACATTTTGTTTGCTTTTTTTTGTTATGAGATATGGGCAGGGTTGGGGAGGTGGAGATCTTGTTTTTTTGCCCAGACTGGTCTTGAAGTCTTGGGCTCAAGTGATCCTTTGCCTTAGCCTTCCAAATAGTAGGGGCTACAGATGTGCACCATCATGTCCAGCTGAGGAAATGTTTTAATGGTGGTGAGTGGCACAAGTACATGGGGACAGCAAAGACTCAACTGATAATATGAAAAGCACATTGAACAGGACTGAATTTCTTGTTCCAGATTCTTGCTTCAAACACAATATTGGCAAATCCCAAATAATAAAACAAAACCTGCAAAGGTAGTTCAACTCAGTGTTTATTTAGCAGTATGTGCCAGAGATTACACAAGTTCCTAGTGTTCTATCAAGTGAATAAATAAATAAGTGCCCTGAGCATCCCACTCTTGATTCCGGAGAGATGGACAGGTAGGTAAATGGATGACTTTGGTGTAGTGTGCTAAGTTCTGTGTTGAGAAAGGCTATAAGAATTCACAGGAAGAGGAAATGGCATTTGGAAAGTCATGAATAGTGAATAGAAATTGAGAAAGAGCAGAAAGGGAAAGGTATTGCAGACAGAAAGCACAGCCTGAGCAAAGAAGGCTTGACTAGAAAGGGAGAGAGATTCTTAAGAGAGCTGCCAGGAAGCTTTTGAGACAGTTGCTTGGTAACCATCTAGCACAGTTGGTGGCTGTAGATGAATCATTCGAATACTTTGGCTGCCCAATCCCTCTCCCCACACCCACAAAATTGAGCATTTTGAGTGGAATCTAATTCTAAGTCAGCAGACATCAGTGGTGGAGAAACGCCCCTTCTTAAGGAACGTCTCTTCTTAAGCCATGGGGTAAGTTAAAGCCTCCTATCCAGAGGACCCCCCAGACTCCTTGATTCATGCTCAAGCTGCATGATTAACGTGGATGAAACTCATCTTTGCAAATGTTGTTTCTTAAGCAATACTTAGCTCTGAAAACAATAAAACTTAAAAACAAGGAGGAAAAGGCCTAGGGGAAGGAATGAGCACATTCACATATTTAAAAGAAAGAAAAGCAAACATTTTCAAGACGGCACTTTCAGCAGTGACAGGAATTAGAGGAAGAAATTCATCAAGATTCCATGTGTTTTCTGATGATACATCTTCTCCCTCTGTGAATGAATTGATAAAATATCAAGAGCTATTCTGGAGATAACCAGCACAAAAGAATTTACAGTAGGTGTTGTACTTTGCAGCAGTGACTGTGTCTGATTCTAGCCAAAACAGTCTCCTACTCGCCCGCAGAGAGGGGTGGAGATTCTGGCCATGACTCACAAAGGGGTGGCCAGAAGAAGTGGGTAGACCAAACGGGGCATCTCAGGCTGGAGGGTGCCTGGTGCGCCCTTGCAAGCCTAGGGACTTGTGGGGGTGATCTTCTCCCATCTGCCTCCATTTGCTTTTCACTTATCTCCGCCTCTTTCTCTCTCCACCCCCACAAGCACATGCACACATTGGAGAGAGGAGGCTATTTCCAGCTTGCTCATAAAGACAGATATCACACTCAGAGACAAAAAGCTAGAAGAGGATACTGCTGAGAAAGCAGATTACATTTTTTGAATAAATGAGTTTGGAGGAGGACCCTTTAGAAGAAGAGACCTATAGGCGACATTTGGTTCTTCCAGTTTGATTGGCTTGTTTTGCTTTAAGTGGCTAAAAAGTTTCTGAATTTTGGTCATTAGCAGCTTCTGTGACAAGTTCTGAAAGAAGGACAGAGTGCCTCCATCAAATAACACTCCTTCCCTATCATGTACTTCAGTATTTAATGTGTATTTCCCTAACTTCCTGGAAGAACAACATTATCCAGCTAATGCCTGGGGTTCTAGTCCTGTGCTATTCTTTTTGATTCATACATTGATGAGGAAATGAGTCACATTTGATTAAGGGGTTGATACCACTTACTCATGCAAAGTGTGTGTATGACCCTGGGGTGAGGAAGTAGATTGCCATGGGATGGGCAGCCTTCCTTCTTCAATTCAACATTGGCTTTGTAGGCTATAACTACAGCATTGTGATCCTTGAGCTTTTTTTTTGTAGCCAGCTCTGCAGAGATGCAAAATGTGTCTGTGTATGTGTATATGTGTGTACACATGAACTGGAACTATGGATCATCATGAATGTCAAACCATTATATTTACGTAATTTTTATTGACTTTGTAGAAGAGACTGTTTGAATGCCAAATCAGACTGCCAAGCACAAATTATAGTAATAAAATAATGATTATTTATTATTTATTTTGTGCTTGGCAATGTATCCTTTCAATGTCCCATAAATAGATATTTATAATATCCACAATAATAATCTCAAGGAGGTTAAATGACTAATGAAATCTCAGGTCCACTTATCTCTATGCTATTTTATAGTCTTTCCTATTGAATTTTGGAATTGCACTGTGAAATCCACCATCGTTTAAAAATATCCCTATGGAAGTAAAGCAGTGAGATAGAATATTTTATTCATAATGTATGACAAAGCCAGAAATTTAAAATATTTCAATATCTGTACTACTCATTTTAGCATATAATTTTGTATTTTTACAAATTATCTGTTTCTTTATGAAGACCAATTCTTGAGGGTATTCTACTGTTTTGGCTATTTGTAAAAATTTTCTTTCCATCCTCCTCTGGCCCTTATGTAAGATAAGAAATCCAGCTATGGCAAAGACAAAGGGGCAGACAAGACATGTATTATTAACATGTATGTGCTCAGCATGGGTTCCTATGGGTTCCTATTTTTCATAAGGATTGGATTTTAAAGTTAGCACACATGAGTATTTCTTAGTTTTTCCCCAGCATGGAGATGCCTTTCTAACATAACGCATCATTTCCTCACCCTGTGGAATTTGGAAGGATCGCTCTTATCACAGCTCTAGGCTAGGCCCTGATGACTTTAAATTCGTCAGTGAATTTCATCTCCTTTGCTACAGTTATTGATTCAGGGACATCACATGATCCGAACAAACCTAATTAAGACATATGGGCTTTGGTTTGAGCTATAAGAAAACTGATTTCCTCTTTCCATAGCTTCAAGAGCCTTCAGAGGCCACAGAAGGAAAGATCTTCATGTGAAGTCACCCAGCACTGAAAATGTAGAGCTATGATATGAGAGAAAGCTCTGTGTCCCAGGAACATTGAGTTCCAAGTCATCCCTAGCCCAAGATTGGGAACCAATGATTCTATTATTGCTCAGGCTAGTTTGAGTTCATTTTTCTGTTCCTCACAATGTGAGGGCTACTTGATTCCTCGGGAAAGACAAAAAAAGTCTCATAGAGATATCTATCCTTAGAAAGAGAAAAAAATAATTTTGTAGTGAGACCAATAAAATCAGTTTAGTTTTCTTTATCATTGAAATGGATTGCTGTTTATTGAATTGGGCACTCAATGAAGTAAATGGTATTCACTTAGGTGTCAGATTATGAAAAATATACCTTTTTTGGGGGGGGCAGTCATGGGTATTGAATCCAGGGTTGCTCTACTATTGAGCTACATCCTCAGTCCTTTTTATTTTAGTTTTGAGACAGGGTTTCCCTAAATTGCTGAGGGCCTCCCTAAATTGCCAAGGCTGGCCTTTATCTTGTGATCCTCCTGTCTCAGCCTTCCTGGCAGGATTATAGGTATGTGCCACCATGCCCAGCTGAAAAATATACTTCTTTAAACTCTCTAATAACATCTTGTATACTGAGATGCTCAAAATGTGTAAAATGCAAATGGGAACTGAGTTCATCTCAGGAAATAGCACAAATCCTTGTGTTTGCTCTAGGACATTTGCTCACTAAAAGAATGTCAGGTAATATCCCAGGCACTATTTAAAATTCTCTTTTTCCCAAGTACATGTATTTGATATCACATAAAAAAATAAATATACCTAAGTTATGAGTCCACAATATTATCTAACTTTGTCCTTACCAAATCACTTTAAGGAAGAAGCCAGTATTCTAAATTTCTATGTGTGAGGCTATTGAGACTTAGGGAAATTTAGTTCTTTCTTCAATATTATAAAGATTGTAACTGAAGCCAGTATAAATAGTCAAGTCTATCAAACACTAGCTACATGAAAGAGGAGATCAATAAATTCTTTTAAATTGATTGAAAACCATATTGGATTGCAATTTAATAAAGGTTTTTATTATGGTGACAAGTTACCATCACTCAGGAATCAGAGAGCCTGTTTAATAATGAGACATTTGGACATCTCAGCTCACTCCCTACATTTTAATGACACTTCAGTTTTAGAATCTTGGATACCTCTAAGTAACAGTGCTTGAGGAGCATAGAAAAGCATGCTACTCAAGCAGTTCTTCATGGCTGAAAACTGATAATTTCCTATGAAACAAGGAGGTTGTACAATTCAATATGGCAAAAAATAGTTAATGGTATTAGTGTCACGTATTATAATTATGTACTGAAAGAAAAGAACTAGAAAAAGAAGTCGCTTTACCACTAACACACAGAAAAACAATCAAACTGATTTCTTTTTTCTCCATCAGAAATGCTATAGATGAAATGAGAAAAAGGATACATATCTGAGGCTTCTAAGACTAAATAATTTTACATGTGGGACTTGGATGATCTTTTGAGTAAGAGAGAGCAACAGTGGGATAAGAGTTAATCTCTGCCCCTGAGTTGTAGAGCCTCATTCTCAGTACAGCTTCTTCTCACATGTTCTTTATTGGTAGAGTAGAAAGAAGGAACTGGCATTTATTGAGGGCCTTTATTTATACCAGTCTCTTTCAGATGATGGAATTAATCACTTCAACATCTCTTTCAGATAGATTTCCATTTTGTAGAGGCAAACATTTGGAAATTTGAAGAGTTTTGCCAAAACTAATTCAACTTTTTTGTAAATCTGTCTCTCAATTCCCTAATCCAGAGCAGAGTCCACTAAACAACATGTCTTTGCAAGTATCCTACTTATCAAAAGTGATCCCCATGTACATGTCTAAAACGTTCTCCAAATCTGAACTTTCCTGATTTGGGGATATTTCCAATTCATTTGTTTTTTAATTAAAGGAATTTTGTGCTCAGCAGCTTTCTTTGAACTCTTCTGCTAGACTGGGATTTACCCTTTTTGTTCCCTGGCGTTGCATATACTTTATTGCCTAATTATTGAGTGGAAATGCACATTTGTGAATGGTGGGCAATGAGTGAAATGAAAGCATTCTGAGGTAGTGTTGCATCAGACGGATGTGGACCTCTCTCATTAGTAGGCCTTATTTGTTCTCTTTGTGTGATCTTGAGAGGTAATCTAACCGTATTGAACCTCCGTGTTTTTCTTATTTGTAACATGGGGATAATAACCCTTCATGATATTATTGTAATAATAGAGTAGTACATGTAAATCATCTTGAACAGCTTTCTTTCAGTCCTCCATCCTCACCTTCCTTCTGTGGTTAAGTTTGATAAAAGAGCAAGAATTAAATAGTCACTAGACAAATACTCTAATCATCTAATTTGTTCCAGACAATGTACCCCTCTCTAGTGGAGGATATTCCACTATTCCATTGTATAATGCTTTCAACAGTTTATTGCCTTCAATTTCTTCATAGTCTTGACTGTGCATCATAATAATTAATGAAGTTTTTTAAAACATACAGGCCTAGATTTGAACTTTGATTTTGGCTCACTGACATCCTGGTTCAGGAGGTTAGGGATCAGAGAAAAATGTCAAGGTATGTGTACTGTGTAAAGCCTCTGCAGGGGATCCTGCTATACATGCCAGGTTGAGAATTACAGAATTACCAGAGTTTGGGTCATAAGCTCTAAGATGGTAACCATAAGCTACCCTGGGAAACAAATGGTAAGGCACTCCCACAAGGTCAACACTGCTGAAGTCAACCTCTCTTAAATCTCCATACCTGTATTTCTTGAAGTGTTGTCTCTAAATTACATGTATCAGGGATACCTGGTGTTCTTGCTCTAAGTGCAGCTTTCTAGATCTCACCTTAGATCAGAATTCTTGTTTATGGAATTCAGTAATAAATATGTAACACATTTACCAGGTGATACTTACACACACTGGAGTCAGAAAGTAATACCCAGAGAGACTCCAGAGTAGAGACATCTTGAAGATCACCAGACAATAAGGCTCAAATCAGCTGGCACTTTGAGACTTAACTGTGTCGACTTCTCTAAGCAAAATGGCTTTTGACTCTGAGAATTGAGCCTGTGCTTATTTCTCTAGTGAATTGACTTTACTACACACTTGATTTTGAACCAGACTCCTTTTCTCTTACCCTCCCCTAACTCTATTACATACTTGATAGCATATTAAGGTCACTAAGGGAACTAACCTCACTTCAGACTCAGTTCAGAATAAAAATGAAATTTTGTGGCCTTCATTAATACAAAAAAATGTAATTAGTATACGTTTATTTAGGGTAGAGGCAAAATAATAGGCTTTCTAAGAGTTTAAGTTTTGTATCACTTGGATGAAAATCTGTAGATTTCAGTTTATGTTGCGTTTGAATGAATCCAGTAAAGAAGAATGGAATACCACTTGTTTTTATAAGTCAGAAGGGAAACTACTTGGCAAAGCATGCAATTCAATGCCCTAGTTTCTGACAGCCTATCTGGGAAAATGTCATACTGCAATGCCAGGGAAATTGCCAATCTCCTACAAAAGAAAGTTTTTTTTGTTTTTTTTTTTAACTAAGGAAGTTTAGTGTGCACTGGGATGTGAAGATTTGAAAGCACTTGGATCGTCTATAGAAATGCTGGAACTGTGATTAACCCCTCTATATCCACATCAATCAAACACAGTTTTTGTTAAAGTTGCTTTAACTCGGTCTAACTAATTGTGACTTCTGCCGAGATTTGGTCTTGTGGATAGGGCTTAAAAATAAAATAACACTGTAGTTTTAGAGACTTTTTTCTGTTTTTTTTTAAATACATCCTGATTAAAATGAATGAATTAAGTTTCAACTAATTTAACAGTTTTTGCAAAGTCATCAGACCTCTGAAAACATAGGGGCACACAAAATTGCTGCTATGTACATGTACTTAACTTCTGGTCTTTAGTGTTCTGTGGTTTAACATTGTGTGAGGTATCAATTTTTAGTGATGAGGAGAAAAAAAGAAACAGGAGAATTACCTTATTATTTGCTCAGCTGATTTAAGGTAATTACTTTGTAGAGTTTTCAGTGACAAACTTGAGTTTGTTTTCATGGGAAGGTAAGAAGTAATAGCTTATTTAGGGTAATGTGTCTGATTCAACATACATCTGAATTTCAGATTATATTTTTTTCTTAAGTAGGGAGAGTCAAGAAGCATTTTGAGGTCAGTTGGTTTCCTGGATATTGAAATAACCGCCACGGGTTTTTGTTCTAATCCTGTGATTTGCTAGCTTTTGGCCTCACCATGCAAGGTGGGATGACAGAGTCTAGAATTCTTATCTCCTGATATGCAGGCTGATCTCCATCTCATTATATTCTATTGTCTTCTCTTGCATATTTCTTTGCCTGTTTTCTACTTAGATTCCGTGGGCATGAATCACATCTCCTAGGAAATCTTTAAATTTCTCAGGATAGAGAATGATTTTGTTGCCCAAAAAGGAAATGCTACTAAAATACATACTAAAATACATGGAAAAACTGTCTTGTAATGTAGAAATAAAGATTCAGATTGTTTTGAATAACTTAACACTATGGTGGGTTGTCTTAAAAAAAAGAAACAGTATTTGAATTCAAAAAAATTTACTGAACAGAATAAATTCTATGCTCTTTAACATGCATCCGAAGTCCTCCTTCATCTAACTGTTTTCTACTTTTCTGTCTTGTTTCCTGTCATCTGCCATCTGACACTGAATATTCTAACAACCCTCAACTATTCTTTTCTACAAGTACCATCCCAGTGTTGAATAAAGAAGAGGTAGTTTTTCATAGTTTAGAAGTTGGAATGTCCTGCAAAAACTGGAACGATTGTATAGGCTGCAAGATGGGACCTGAGCCACAAAGAAAGAGGTTATCCCTTGGGAGGTGAGTTAAAGAAACATGGCGGCTGCAACAAATGCCATCACACAGCATAAGAGACATATCAATATTCTGGCTTTCCCCTTATTTTCACCCTTCATTCTTCCAAGCGACTTCCATTGTTCAAACTAATTCGATGTTAGTTGGCAAAGGAATCTGGAAAATATAGTTCTTTGTGATTCAAATCAACATAGGGAGGAGGTATGGATCCTAATGCAAACATGCAAATAAATTGTACTACTTGTCTTAGGTTTATCTTACCCCTAAATACTCCCAAGCAAAGACTTAAGTTCAAGTTGTTTACTTGGCAGGTGAATCTAGAAGGCAAAGGAATAGGCATAGAAAAATGGTACTTGGTAGGTAAAGAAGGCATTGTAGGCTACATTAATGTCTATCGCTGTGGGCAATTGGGACTCAGTCATGCTAGGGGTCTCTGAAGGACCATATAGACACTATTCCAAGATTCCACCAGAGGAGAGAGGAAGTTGGGGAATTCATGCACAAACTCCCTTTTATCATTTGTTGGGAGCTGCTCTGGGAGAAGATGGATCTGTGTATCACTTGCAGCCTTCTCTGGGAATAAGCTGAACATACTCCTATGATCAGAGAAAGTCCATAGGCAAAAGATCACAGGCATAAAGTCCACAGTGCCTGCTACGTTCCCAAGACTGAATTAGGTACTTCATTTCTGTTTTTGTTTTATACTTTGGTCATATGACCATCATTGTGTGAATCATGTATTTCTAGTCTACACTTACTTCTTAGGGAAGAAATTACTTATTCTTTATCTAATCTGCTATAAGCAGTCACAGAAGTACTTAATACACAAGAGATATTAAATCAATGCCATTGTTAGGGCCTAACTTCTTCATTTTTATAACAATTAATTTGAAATATCCATTTTAATATACTCTCTTTATATATGTATATGTGTATATATATGTATATATGTATATATACACATGCACTCTCTAAAACAGCATAACCTACTGCTATGTAATGAATAGTGGCCCCCTAGGTTCATACATTGGAGCCCTAACAGGTATTTTTTGAAATAATTAGGGTTTAATGAAGTCCTTAGTTCAGGAGGACTATAGCCTTATAAGAAGAAGAGTTTTTTCCAATCCCTCATGTGAAGATAGAAAACAGCTCTCTACTAAACAGGAAAGAGCCCTCAGAGGAACACAGAAATGTTTGCACTTGAATCTCCAACTTCCAGCCTCCAGAATTATGAGAAAATAAGTTTCTCTTGGTTAAGCCACCCAGTTTATGGTATTTTGTTATGGAAGCCCAAAGAGACTAATATATCTACCTACATGTTTTTGTTTAGAAAAATCAAAACTATGTCCCAATCTTAATAAAATGAAAAAAAAGACAGAATCAATTTATAATAAATAATATGAGTTTCTTTATGTAAAGGATCAGGCACAGGTATACTAGATGGCATATCAATTTTTAGATACTTGCACCTACTTATAAAAATATATTTAGCATTCAGAGAAAAAGGAAAAGAATTTGCCTGAATAATATTAATATTTTTTAACTTTTGTTCATGAAAATATAGAATAATATACAAATTCAATGCATATGCATAGATTCAGTTTAAATGAAACAATTAAAATGCTGAATGATACAGAAGTTTTATATTGGAAATTTACATTACATGAGATTGTTGTGACTTTGACATGTTTTTCTAAGAGTGATAAATCTTAGTACATTTACAAAGTAAGTATTTTTATCATCAATTAACATGATGACATTACTGAAATTTATATGTAATAAAATGAATCTCTCTTTATATATGTATATGTGTATATATATGTATATATGTATATATACACATGCACTCTCTAAAGCTCCTCTTTGAAAAGGAAATTGTTCTTTTAATTACTGCTCTGTTAACTGCTTGCTGAATGCAGCTGCTTGTTAAGTAAATGGTTCCTGAGTATTGGGTTAGTTTTGAATAGGTGAATAAGATATGGATATTATCTAGAAATCTAAAAAGGAGAAACTAACCAATGTATTAAAAATTCTCTCCTGAATATAAAGATGATTGATAGATGCTCTGGAAATATGTACTTAAAAATCTGAATATTCATTAGGATATTTAAAACAGTCTTGCAGAAGAAACTATGGGTATGACCTTTTTAGTTCAGCTTTTTGATAATGACTTGGAAAAACATACAGGTGCCATATTTATCAGATCTGGAAATATGTTATACCAAGTTAGAGAAATAGTTAATGAGATGAGTCATACTGATTATAAAACAGTGCATTAAAACAAATATAATGAAACTGAAACTCAGGTTGTAGAATATAATTACATCAGGACAAAAATTGATGAAACACACACATTAGTTCATTCCTATTTTATAAATAAAGAGACACTGGTTTTATCTCCTTCCATGTAATTTTTGGAGTACCAGGGATTAAACCCAGGGGGGCTCTAACACTGAGCTACACCCCCAGTCTTTTAAAAAAAAATTTGAGACAGGGTCTTTCTAAGTTGCTAAGACTGGTGTCAAATTTATGATTGATTTGCTTCAGCCTCCCAAGTTGCTGAGCTTAAAGGCAAGCACTACTGTGCCTAGCTTCCATGTAATCTTTAACTGCAACAGATGTCTAATATTCAAAACTACCAAGGCCATGGCCCCACTGTATTAGCCCCCTTTTTAAAACCTGTTGACCAACCGGATATCTTTTAGAAAAGACAAAGATGGTGAAAGGTTTAAAAAACCCTCCACTTGAAAAATGATGGACAGACTTGAGGATGTTCAGAATGAAGAAGAAATTATTTAGAGAAGAATAATTTACATAGGAGCAAATTGATTCTCAGAGAGGTTAAATAATTTGTCCAGGTAATAAAACTAATACTGATTATAGCTGAATTTATCAGTCCTTGTCAAGTGAGGGATTATGCGGCACTTGTAATGTTCCCAATAATCACATGTATTGGCTATGGTAATATAAGTCATCATAAAACAAGCTCCAAGTTTCAGTAGTTTAACATGGTTAAAGGTTATTCCCACACACTCAATTGTCAGATCTTTGATCGTGTTGAGTAATATTTTCTTCTATGTGGTGATTCTAGAAGCTGGGTTTCCTTCCTCTGTCTTATGGTTCTTCTACCTCCTAGGGCCTCAGCATACTCCATATTTGTTTAAACAGTGGAGAAATAAAATATGTGGAGTAGCAAGACTGCTTCTTTAATCTACCCAGGAAGTGACATACACATGTTCCATTAGCCAAAAGAGCTCACATGACCTAACCAGAATGGAGGTGGTTGAGGGCTGGCAGGCAAGGAGTTAAATGGACCTAGAAATATAGGTTGTAATTGGGCAGTTGTCTCCCAAAGAGTCCAGCCAATAACTGAGGCAATATTGATTTCTGGGTGAATGACTCACCTTTTCAGTCACAAGCAGGAAGATTTTGTTCCCTCATTTTACAATTAAGAATCTCAAAGTTCAAAAGAATTCAAGGAATGTTCTTAAGGACTCATGGCTTTTGAGTGACTGCTCAATTTTTGTATAATTTTAAACTCTAGGTGTGGTCTTACACTACCAAATCATATCTATCAAAAGACAGTCCTTTCTATTGTTACTTTTTCCTCTTTTCCCCAAATGAGTTCAATCTTCCAATTTTTATTGACTCTTTTGGTTGGCCAATGGGATTTCAGCTAGTTCTAACTTTTCTTGAATCTAGAGTTACATCTACTTTCTAAACAATTCTTCCCTTGAGGAATGCCATTAACCATCTTTCTCCTAGGAATAATGAAACATGCCCCCATGCAAACTCAATACACACACTTATAAACACAGGCATACATTTACGGTTAGACACATGAACCCCCTTCACTGACCTTTTCTAACTCACATGTTTTTTCTCCTTTAGGGAATTAAACTTGTGGCTCCACCTCTCTGGTATTTAAATTAGTCTTCATAAAAATCCTGAAGTCACTTATCTTCCATGCTTTGCTCAGTCTCCTTAGCAACCTCCCTAGCAACAGACTTCTTTAAAAAGGAATCTCAAAAAAGTTGCACAGGACTATATTCCTTGCAATTATACCAAAAATTGAAAAACAGAACAAAATCTCCTATCACAATGTACACTGACTTCCGTTTGGTTCATTCATTTAACACCCTCTGACTTGCATGGTACTGTCCATTCTCCAGTGGCCATCAGAATCATCTCCAAATACAAATAAGTTTGTATCATTTTATTACTAAAATTCCGCTTCCCAGTGGCTTATGCTCCCATTCTGATGCAACTCACATTTTGATCAGAGCTTACGAAGCTGTCCAAAGTCCCTGCCTGGCCCACTTTGCTCCAGCTGTCTTGTCTTGCTGAGACTCTAGCCTGCCAAAAACATTCCCCCTGTAAGGCCTTTACATTTGCTGTGCTCTCTGCCCAGGCTGCTGTGCCCCCAGATTTTAACACGATGCATTCTTCTCATACTGAGTAAAGTACCTTCTCATACTTACCACCATAATTAACCTGTATTGCTTTTTAACGGAATTTGACCCTATCTAAAAATACAATCTTTAATTGTTTGTGGATTTATTATACATGCAATTTTCATGAGGGGATGGACTTTTTCCTTACTTCTTTATTACTGTCACTTAGCACAGAGTTAGGTGGAATAAATTAAATGACTTAATTACTAGTGTTTCCTTGGTGTTTCCCATGTGTCAGCCTTCCTAAGCAATTTGTTTGTTTGCTTCTGAGAATGTTGATAAAATGACTGACGTTTATAGAGAACAAGGCCTAGTGCCACATCCATTCTGGAAGCAAACGCTCATGCATCAGGGACATCCAAATTTTAATTTAAAAGCTGAATTGGGATTCTGGAAGATGGTTGAAGCTAACCATAATTAGTCTGCAGAAGTGGGAAAGGCACCATCTATGTGGTTTTGCTCCTTGCATCCATCTAGCTTTCAAGATCATGCATAAAACATGTTTGCTTTAACTTTGGGCAAAGTTCAGCATATTAGAGTTGAACAGAAATTTATCTTTCAGGCAGGTGATATTCAAGATTATAAAACTAACAAAAGTAACAAAAACAGGTTTGCTTAAGAGGGAAGGAAGGATTCTTCTGTACTTTTTATGTCCTCCCTTTCCTCCTTTCCCTAAAATGGTACTTGAGTACCTCAACTAACTGAGTACCTCAAGGATGATGTAGATTATTCCACAGAAAATAAATGTGGGTAAGTTAATAAAAAAAATTTCCCCTGCATTGACTTTCCCTCTTTGCTCTTTAATTAGCTCTTCAGTAGAAGCACTCCTGCACATTTCTAAAAATAGACTGAAGCCTGGTCAGGAGAAGCGTTCAGCAACCTGTTTTCTCTGTATTTCAAAATACTGGTAAAAGTTTGCACATGAGTGTCAAATGAAATGGATAACTTTGTATATTTTTGTCTCTTTTAAAATTGTGCATTTGTAATAGAAAAGACATTCCCAGAGGTTTTACTCATTTTAAAAGCAGAATATTACATTGTTTTCTCATAGAACTTTATAGTTTAAAAAGCACTTTAATGTAAATACTCCAAGTTTTCTTCCCTGCAAAATATATAGGTAATATTAATATTAAGAAAACAATTATTGTGACACCTTTCCCCATTCACACATAAATTGACAGTTGGAGTTTCTGAGGAGTTCCAGGGAGATGTTTGATCTTCTCTCACAACAAGTTCTCACAAGATGGTAGTTGTTTCGTTTTTCATCTACTCTGGTTTCTTTTGCTGATGTTCTCTATTCTTCAAACTACTATGAAAATGCCTCCTGGTGCCTCCATTCACTGTGGCAATGCTGATATCCATGCTGATCATCAAGTTGTCAAGGTGGTGCCTGTGCTCCTCGTGAAAGTGGGAAGAATGCTTCACTTTCACCAATTTCATGCCCCATCTTCCTCCCTTCTTCCACCTTACTGGACACTTGTGCCTTGTACATATCTTTTGATCTGTCACCTCATCAATTCCCAAAGCATGTTCAGAGTAACCTTAGCACCAGACCCAGTTTAGACTTAAGTGAGAACACACCATACCTTATCACATTAAGTTTCCATGACAACCCTATGAGGAAAGTAAGGCATTATTAGTCCCATTTTATATATCAGAAACTAAATTACAAGAAATTTGATTCATTTTTAAATTCTAAAAAATAATTATTAAGAATTATAGACTAAAACTCAAGACTCTAGTGTCTTTCCACTTATCTCAACCTGGATCCTTTTGTTTTATATTTAAACCAGGTCTTCTTTTCAGATCCTTGGCATAGGACTTCTTATAGTCCCCAGATGGAAAAAGCTGCCCAAACAGGGCTGAATTTCATGTGAGTGGAGTTTGGAAGCAGAGACTGTCAGGTAAACTGGAATGAGCAGGTTCCAGATGGGGGACATAAGCTAGATAATCTTCATAATCTTTTCCCAGTCCTTCTGTGGTGAGTAACCCCATAGCCAAACCTAAAACCAAACAAATAACAAACCATCCTTTGTTATTTGGGAAGGGAGGAGGGCTCTGCTTTTGTTAAAAGAAAGTGCAGGGATACTGGGAGTGATCCTCAAAGCAAACAGGCTGAGAAAATCCTAAAGAAAATCAGAGGAAAGGCAGAGAGAGTGGCTCCTTAGCTATGAACAGGTTGTAGAGAAGCAGTTCATGGATTACCAACTCCATCTGCTTAGCTCATGGTTCTGAATGTTCCAGTCCAAGATCAGGGGTCCCCACTGGACCTCTGCTGAGGTCACCAGATGGCAATATCAGTAAGCGTGTGTTAGAGCAAACAGCTTATATCAGGTACCAGGAAATGCAGAGAGAAAGAAAGGCAGACTGGGGTCCTACATCCCCCAAAAAACATATCCACAATCACCTAAGGACCTCTCACTAAGCCCTCCCTCTTAAAGGTTCAGAGTCCTTCCTAGTATTCCCACCTGAGAACCAAGCCTTTAATACATAGATCTTTGGAGATATTATCCATATCCAAAATTGACTTAGACTTCTGGATAAAATTGGATTAGGCAGGTCAAAGTCCATAGATAAGGCTCATTTGCAAAAGGGCTCATAGGAGCCTAAACTTTGGTCAAGGAGGCTCTTCGTTAGTAGGGTGGAGGAGGCTTGTGAGGGTAACATTATCTTTTCCCTGAAATTATTTCTGCTCCTTAGCTGTGAACATTTATACGGCCCAGTCCTTGAACCATTAGGACATGATACTCAATTTGATAACCCATACAGATAGCTTTCTATTATTTATCTCAGCTGGGGAAAAAGTATTCTAATTAAAAAAAACTCTTGTGAATGATGTGATATTTGTTTTTAAATTGTAGCTCTTTTGCTGAAGTTTAGACAGGTTTAATAATCTAGGAAAGACTCACATCAGAGAAGAAATGCAGTTTTTCTTTCCAGATGGGTAAACTGAGACAGGCAAAATGTGTTTCTCCTGATAACAGCAAAAGTAACAGAATTGGGAATATAACTATGCAACCTTGATTCCCAGTTCCCTGTTCTCATCAATAAAACACAGTCAACACCTTGCTCTCTTGCTCTGATTGCTGTATTTACATGCCCCAATTCTCCCATTAATTCTAAATTGTATTTGTATTTAAATGTAAATTGTATTTAACATCTCCAGCAGAAGCTTTAATTTTTAAATCATTTCTAAGAGCTCTTAGGGGAGGTTGTTGGAATTCAGGTTGAATGCCCAGGTGAGTAGGTAGGGTGCAAATGTTAAATGACTAAACACAGGTCAAACATAGATTGTTAATGCCAGTGTAGACAAAAATTTGCAGAATATAATTCCTTCACAAATGACTAAACACAGGTCAAACATGGATTGTTATTGCCAGTGTAGACAAAAATTTGCAGAATATAATTCCTTCTAGTTTTGTGAATGTTTCAAGCTTTTAATAGCAAAGCATTTAAAATGACACTAAAATGAAAATGTGCAAAGTAAGAGAAAAGAGTATCCATTTACTCACTATGCTTGCTTTTTAACATAATAACTTTAATAGTTAATTATAATTCTTAGATTTTCCAAACCCCATTGGGATCTAGAGATGAATTCAGATGCATATAATAACTATGATAGGTTGAACAGATCCAGGAAAAATTATAAAGTTTTTAACTTTCAGATTGTCTTGGTCCTATGGGTGAACTATTGACATTAGTATACTCTTGGTTCCTGAGGACACATGGAATCACTACTTAAAGTGAAAGATATTGGATATAGGATTGGGAGAAAATGGACATAATGAAATTTCCTAATAATGCAATACAGTTCCATGTGGCAAGGAAAGTAAAAATACCACCAATACTTTCAGAAATTTCTGCTTCAATGCAAAGAGGGGAGTTGAAGAATCATGCGAAGCTCAAATTTTAATACAAACAGATAAATAAAAATTAATAATTTTCATCAAAGGAGGACTCTCAGGATGTAGCAAGAAAGAAGTAGAATTTGTTCAGTAGAGGAAAGATTGAGAAAATCTTCTATGTGACTGCATTTCTTACACAAGGTACAGTAATCTAAGAAAATTAAGCAAGGGAATGACATAACTAATTTGCACATTCTCAGAATAACATGATATGTGATTATAGGGGGAAATAGGAGTAGAAAAGAAATTTGGGTATTTTTTCCAATATTGCAAATCAGAGATAATAATTCTTCAAGATAATACAATGTCATGGAAATAAGAAGTCATATTTAAGGAATAATGAAGAGGTAGAATTAATTGGAAACATGAAAGACTTCAAGGAGTCTGCCCTACAGGCCTAAGTAGATGGTAGCTCCATTTATCAGGATAGAAAATATGCAAATCTATTTTCCTTAAGTGCATTTTAGTTATACAGAATAATGAGTTTCATTGTAGCTATGCATACATGAAAAAAACCACTTTAATCATATCCACACCCACATCACCTTCTGCCACTGTCCCCTCACCACTGTCCTGATCCCTCTTTACCTATCTCTTGGATACCTTCACATCTTCCCCACCCCCTAGATTCTGCATATGAGGGAAAACATGTAGTTTATTTCACTTAACATTATGATCTCTGGTTCTACCCAATTTCCTGCAAATGATACAATTTTGTTTTTTATAGCTGAATAATATTCATGTGTGTGTGTCTGTGTGTGTGTGTACCTAGGATGATTCTATCACCCAGCTGTTGAGAATTGTGCCACTATAAACATGGTATATGGGTATCTCTATGGTGTGCTGACTTGAATCCCTTCAGGTGTATAGCAAGGAGTCGAATAGCTGAATCATATGATAGTTCTATTTTTAATTTTTTTGAGGAATCTCTGTACTGATTTCCATAATGACTATACTAATTTACATTCCCACCAAGAGTGTGTAAGAGTTCCTTGTTCCCCATATCTTTACCAGTATTCACTGATTGTTTTTATTCTTGATGATAGCTAGAAAATATGTAAATCATTTAAGAAACACTGAGATTCAAAAATTTCAGTTTGAAATTATTATGAGACATTTAATTTAAAATGTCCCATAGTCAGTAAGAAAATCATCCCAGATTAAAATCAGGAAGTCTGGAGAGAGATACTTATAGTACTTAGGTTATTGAAACATAAGATAACCAAGCAGACAATTCAAGTGAGATTGATCCATGGATTGAATTTAGGAAATGCCATGTGTAATCAACTAATAATATCTTCATGATTAGTGTTTTAAAATACTAAATACACACACACATATAAATACACACACACATATATATAGAGAGAGAATAATGGGTTTCATTATATCATATTCATACATGAATATGCTAGAATTAGTGTTCTGGAATGTGTTGGATTCATGTGTTGGAAGGTTGGTCCTCAGGATGATAGTGTATAGTTGATGGGGTCCAGTGGGATGTAATTATATCATTGAGGATACTGACCTTTAGAGGGATTAATGCTGGTCTCACAGAGAGAGTGGGTTGTTGTAAAAAGAGCAAAGCTGACCCCTTCTGAGTCTCTTCCTTCCTATCTTGCCATGTGACCTCTTTCCTGCACACTTCTGCTACTGTGATACTACATACCATAAGTCTCTCCAGCCAGAACCCAACAGAAGTTGGGCGCCATGATTTTAAGCCTCCAGAACTGTGAACTAAATAAACCTCTTTTCTTTATAAAGTATTCAATCTCAGGTGTTTTGTTATAGCGATAGAAATAGACTAACATACTTCTAAAGGAAGAGCAGATATCCTAGTTAGCTTTGGAGACACTATTACAAACAACAAACTAAAGAAGAACTTTCTAATAAATTGAACTCTGACCAATAAGATAGTTTGGTTAGGCACAATTTTCCAGACACTGAAGTTGTGCCCGTCATATGTGAAGCACCCAGTAAATATCTGTAAAAGGAGAACTGCAAATGATAAAATGTTAAATTAAGGAGCTTTTCAAAATGCCCCCTAATGTTCATTTCTATCAAGTCTTCAGACTATAAGATGTTTCACTGAGTAGTACTCTGATCATTTTTTTTTTTTTTTTGGGTATTGGGGACTGAACTCAGGGGCACTCGACCACTGAGCTACATCCCCAGCCCTATTTTGAGTTTTATGTAGAGGCAGGGTCTCACTGAGTTGCTTAGCGCCTCACCATTTCTGAGGTTGGCTTTGAACTTGCGATTCTCCTGTCTCAGCCTCCTTAAGTGCTGGGATTACAGGCTTGCGTCACCGTGCCCAGCTTCTGATCATTCTTTGAGACATTTTTAAACATAAGGACTTATTTGAAGACAAGATTTCCTTGTAGAGATAATACCATAAAATTAGCTTGTTACCCTTTTTCTGAAAAAATAAAAATAAAAAAAGATATATCAAAAATGTGACTGAGGCTACTTAGTCAATTATGAGCTGGAAATCTAATATGATATTTGCATGGAAATACCACTTTGCCATTATCTTTACTTTGAACATGATTCAATTCCTTAATATTTCAACATTTGTTCTTTTTTCATTTCAGTTTCTCCTTTACTATGGTAGTATCCATATAGAGTCACAGGGCTAAAAATGGCCAGAAAGGTCATTGATTAGTCCATTTCTCTGGATTCAAGAAGAATAGTGATTAGATAATTTGAGGCTAATGAAGTCATAAAACATTTTCATCATAAAAATTTCATGACCTCTTAGTTCCATAATTCATAAGTTTTATATTTAGAAGTATGAAGTACACCAGAACATACACTTGATTTGTTCTAAGACTATTCCTATAACCTCCATAACCTGCAAGCTTCATTTAATAAAAAGATATTAGGTTACTTTTGTGTATAAATTGAAATATATATGGGCAAAATTTCCTAATGTTAACCTGTATGCATCATTCTAAAGTTGCTTCCCTTTCTCCTACATTTTCTTATGGGTTAAACAGTGTGCTTTCTCCCTTATGTTATTCTGTATGAATAATGTATTCACATTTACAGTTCCACACTTCCTTTTTTATTAAGTCTTCAATGGCACTGCAAAGCTTCTAAATTAGAATAATTTTTTTCATTCTCAGAGACATGTTTCCTTGAACTTCTTGGGTTTTCTGAAACCCAATACTAATATGTAAAATACATTATTTAAATTTCTGTACAAAACCCTGTATATTTAAAACAAGGCACAACCCTATACTTCTGGATGCCATTAGGAATGAATATATGAAAAATGTCAACAAGAATAACAGTTGAATGTTTGACACTGAACATGTGCTAGAATCATTTTAGGGACAAGTTTAAATTAGAAATTCTAGCTAGTAAAAGGTCAGCTTTCCCAAGAAGATGAGTCAATAAAGAAGAACTAGCTTCTTTCATAATATTGAAACTGTGGCCAACGTAAGTAAGGTATTTTTTTATTTGAATATAGAAGTTATTTTTTTTCTTTGAGTTCTAAGTGAAACTTTTCAGTTCAATATCCTGCTAAATATAATGGAAAATATCAATAGCATATAAATTATTTGACTTCACATAGCAAAATACAGGATTCTCAACATTTAGTTTGATGGTGAACATGCATGCTTTGCTTGTTTTGCTCATACAGATTCAAATATTGATCAATAAGCCATGAGTAGGTATTTACTTTTTACTTGGAACTTTCACATGTGTGTTGAAGTCACATGCTGTCAATTAAGATTCTAAAGGTAATCTGGCCAAAGTTACTAAAGAGATACTCACCCCAGGTTTGATTTCACATGTATTTAACACATGCATATTAAGCATTTGCTATATACTGTGTACATGGATAAAAAAGTACTAAATTAGTGCATCCCAAGAGTGAGCTCTGGTTTACATTTGGTTTCAGGTTATATGTGTAGATGGTATTAAGAGACACTGCATCATGCAGTGGACAAGCTCTTTTCAATTCCCTTGTAAACCTTTCAACTATCCCCAAATAGAATATTTGAGTTTGATGCCACTATATCTTAAGCTCTTTCTTAATACTCACAAATGTATTGTATTTTGTCTAAAGGAGAGACATCAGTCTAAGAGCTTGAGGTACACAACAATGTTATTACAATTTAACACTATGAGTTTTATCATTGTATTTTGGGGTTTCATTCCAATCAGAACAAGAGATACTACTTTCCCTTAGGATAAATTTAAGTCCCAAAGCACAAAGTTTAAGTTCAAGGAACATCAACAATGCAGGTACCATGCCAACATGAAAAAAATCTGTGAATTGTTACAGAAAGGCCTTAGTCATCACACTGGAAAGTTGTGTCTTTTGCTCTTGAGGACCATCGTTTGGCCTACTTTGCTTCAATCATTAGTGTCATGAATGTTCCTGTCATTACACCTCTAATCCACGTGTTCTGTTCTATACTACTGACAATACAGAGATAAGGGTCATCACCACCCTGGAAGTCCATGTTATTTTAAAGATGAGATATAAATGATAGAGATAAGATTGATATGAAAAGACAAAATTTTACAAAGAAACAATTGGGTTAAAAACATACTAGGCTGTGCTTCTAATGCATTTTTTTCATCAAACAGGAGAGCTGAATGTGCCTGTGGTTTTGCTCCATGACACTACAGTGATGTGCATTTTTAAACTATAGGTTTTGCTTCCTCTTCATTTACAAAGTCACCATCTAAATCACCATACTTTGGACACTTTGAAAGTGGAGATGAGGCAGATTTGGATAGTGTATGTTATATATGAAAGTGTGTTGTATTTTGGGCTATGATTATGCTTCTGAATTACAACCTGGCCAAAGAAAGGAAAGAAAGGAGGGAAAGAAGAAAGGAAAGAAGGAAGGAAGGAGAGAGAGAGAAGGAGAGGAAGAGAGAGAGGAGTGAGGCGGGAAAGGATCCAACACTTAACACATCAGGCCTGAATAAATACTTTCCAATCGTGTTATTCTGGTCTCCATCAGAAAGAACAAGGATCTTGTGTCTTTGCCATGAAGAAAATGAATGGCAGAAATGAGAATCAAACTCAGAAACCTTGATTTCTAGACTCACTTTTTTCACTCCTAGCAAGAGCATGCAAACTCCCAGAAAAATGCTACAGTTAGATTACAAAGATCAGAAGAGAAAGCCCTGGAACTAGTAGTGAGGAGAGCCATTGATCTTTGACAACTAATTTAGGCTCTTAGAGCCTCAGTTTTCCTCAATTGTCAAATAGAAATGTTAATATTTTCTTTCTTCGTCTTACAGGTTTGCTTTGTGACTTAAAGAAAATGTTGTATATGAAAGCAACTTGAAATTCTGACCCATTATGAAAATATAAGGTATTATTAGAATTGTTTATTTCTTCCTTAGCATCAATTTTGACTGCATATTTTTCTTTTGGCTAACAAAGAAAAGACAACAGAATTTTTCTTAAGTAAGTACTTTCTATATGACATGGCAAACATATAAAAATGGCAATCTCAAAAGGTTTTAATTAGTTTTTCTTTTGCCTAAGGAACTATTTTTGTGTTTTGTTCTAAAATGCCAAAAGAAAAGAGTAATACATTTTTTAAAATATCTAGATGATTTTGCCTTTGATTTGAGATGTGGGCACTCATCTTATTCTTGTGCTGCAATTAGAATCAAGCAAATCATTAAGCACTCCTAAGAGGACATCCTATGTGAATTTAAATAGCTTATATTTTTAGTTCACTTTTCCCAATGTTAAACCACTGCACCACATATAAAAAGGCATTTGTAGGTCAAGTATTTGCCTAACCAATTTCTTGATACCCCTCTTTTCTCTTTCTGTCTTTCTCTTTTCTTGTTTTTGGGGAGAGAGTATAAAAACATTTATCTTCTCCCCTCCAGTAGCTGCTAAGTCCTGTACAGTTATGTCACTTAAAAAGATATAGAAGAAAGGAAGAGGGAGGAAGAAAGAGAGAGAGAGAGAAAGAGAGAGAGACAGAGACAGAAACAGAGAGGAGAATAAAAAAGGTGAAAAGGAATCTTTAGATTCCCAAAGTAGCAAACCGGTAATATTTTGATGCCAAGGCTTCAATGCTGGGAGAAATATACTCAAAAAAAGTAGAGAAAATCTTGTACGAACCTATAAAAGCTGAGAAGAATATTTATTTTCCTGCCATGTTCTAAGAAATGCTAAGAAATGGCCCTGTTTATTGTTATTTTTCTTTATTTTACAGCAGTTCCCCGTTATCCTCAGTTTTGCTTTCTGTAATTTCAGTTACCCGTGGTCAACTATGCTCTAGAAATATCAAAAGGGATATTATAAAAATAAATGACTCATAAATGTAAAATAGATTTTATTACAATATAGTATAATTATTACATTTTATTTTTAGTTATTATTAATTTCTTAGTCCAATTTATAAATGAAACTTTATAGTAAAACTATACATAGGTAAAATATATTAATCACTTCTCTAGCGTTCCTTCTTCTCATGCACAATAATAGATCTCCATCCTTACTAATACTATTTGTAATACTATTCTCTTAAATTGTTAAAGGAACCTTCTCATGGCCAAATGGCACTTTTGTATTTAGATATGACATATCTATGGTTTTAGGTGCCCGTTAGGTCTTTGGAACCCAACTCCTACCAATAAAGGGGAAACTACAGTACAACATTTAATGTTATCTTTCTCCACTGTATTTAATTCTTAAAAGTTTCTTATTTTCCTCTTAAAGTTTTAGAAGAGTATCATTAAAAGTGTTCTTATCAACACTGAACAATGATCTTCTTGGGACTTCTGATATGGTATACACTCATATTTCACTGAAAGAAGGGAGCTTGTGTTTTCAGTTTTTTTATTTCATAGCTTAGTAAAGTGGGTGATATGCTACAGATACATAATAAAATGCACTAAACACTAAATGATGTGTGGATGAGAAAGGACAAATTTAAAACAAAACCATATGCCAGTTTCAATGTTTAATTTAATTGAAAATCACAAATCACTACTGTGCCTGCTATTGTTAACGCACTGAATTCAGTGCTCTAAATAATATGAAATTATTAAATATCTGTTCTTCAAAGAACAATTTTAATATCAGTGACATATCCCATCATGGTGTCTTTAAGTAATGGACATCAAGTATTTTTTAAATTAATACAATTGTGACATTATGTACTCGTTATTAGAAGTGCAATGATTAACCATACTAAATAGTTTTCTAGCCTTTTGTCCGTTTTGCAGAAATTCATAGGAAAAAGTCTTCATGCATAAAGCTGAGTACCAGGAAAACATGGAATTCTTTTACTGTCCCTAGAAGAAGCTTTGTAATTATAAAGTACATATGGAGCTTAAAGTTATTGCATCTTAGTTTGAAACGGTTAATTTTTCTGTGGCTGATTGTTGATAAGCCAGGTGTTAAGATGGTCAATCAAGACAATGAGCCAAACTAAAAGTTACAATCAAGCCTTTATTCACTTACGAAGATGGTGCAATCAAGAGGCAAAAATTGGCACAAGCTCTTGTTTCTTCTTTTTTTTTTTTTCCTGTGGAATAGCATCAGGCGAGGGTCAGATGGATCAGGACAGACAAGGGGAAGCAAAGGGATGGTAGTATGGTGATGGAATGCTCTTATTACCAAAGAGCCCGGAACGGAGGGCTCCTGAATTTGTGTGACCTGTGGTCCAGGGTAGGGGAATGGGAAAAGGCTAGCAGTAGAAAAGTACTTGAGTTGAATTGAACAAAAATACCTCAGCCAAAGCTGAGTTTGAGTGAAGGCACCATGGCTAGAATGTAGGTATGTGTATCAGCTGTGTGGCCCAGGGAGGGGGCTTGAGTCTTTGACTGCAACTCCTTCCAAAAACCTGCAGTGTACTGGCTGTGCACCAAGTCTTGTGAGCGAAGTCAGTTTCCCCAGCCTGAGGTCTGCCAGGCAACACATTATAATTGCCTATAGTTGGGTCAGAAATATCACATATAGGATTTTGGCCAGGAGGCAGAATCCTCCCCCAGCACTGGGGGTTCTATTGTTCATCTATACAAACTCCCTTTCATTAGTGTTATACCTGGAATTTTCCAGCATTTGGCTCAAAAATATCATTCCTTTCTCTACACTTACCATCTTTCTGATATCAAACCTCTGTTAGCCTTCCTTTCTACTTTGTATGGGCCTTCTACCACAAATAGCAAAATGAAATACCATCTTTGTATTCTTTTGGTATAGACCAAAGTCAAAATATACCAGCCTGTCATCTTTAGCCTTCCTTCTTATACATTTGTTTCCATCCATATTAATATATTATATTATTTTCTTAAATTATTGAGTACATCATCCCATGGCCAAATGGTACTTTTTTGCCAGCTCAGTTACCTAGAATTCTGTTACTTCAGTTGCTCACTTCATCCTTTACCCAACCCACCCCTCACTTAGCATTCCTGTACCAAGCTCTGAAAGATCCTCACCTATTGCTTTCTTTGCTCTGTTCCTACTTCTGGGGTACAGTGTTTGCTCTAGCCATCAAGCTTGGCTCTCTAGACATTTGTGCTGTCCAACCACAACTTGGCTGTGGACTCTAGCTTGGCAACCATCTTGCTCATCCCTCATTGGATTTCTGGCTCACTCTCCTCAGTGACAGATCCAGGCTTCATGCTTCCACAGCTTTTCTTTCCCCCACATTGCTCCTTACAGATGACAACTTTCTCTATTCATTCAGTGAGGCATGAACTTACTCTCTACTTTGAAATCCTTTATCATTCTCTGTAACAACAACAACAAACCTGTTATCTCTCTTTTTCTCTAAAAGCAACACAGTAACCTCTTTAATATTGTGGTATTAGTATAAAGAACATGGACTATTTGGGGAGAAATTTCTGAATTTACACATTATATTCACATCTAAATTAAAATCTATTATAAAGAAATAACAGGATCTGGATTCATATGCAAATCTGAAATAAAGCAGCATAATAAAAAGACAAGAAAATGAGAAAGACAAATATATGAGACAATTGTTTTCAAGACACTGAGATCAGGTTACAAAAGATGGTGTTTCATGAAAGACAGGAAATAAACTAGATAAGCTTTATAATAACCCAAGCTTAGTGGCTTGAGAAAGTTTCTAGGCTACAGCTCAGGGAGGAAAACTTCAAGTAGAAACCAGCCAAATCCTGAGTTGAGAAACTGAAAAAGCCTGGCAGAGTACCAGAAGCTGCATGAAAAAACAAAACAAAACACAGTCTTGAATTTTGCAGAGGATTCCTCTCAAGTACTCAACTGTGTAGTGATCAGTGCCTGCATATGAAGAAACAACTTGAAGTTGGGTGGTGGGGGACTACCTCTGTACTCATTCAAAGCTGGAAATAGTGCTTCTTCCTACCAGCTTAAGCAGAAAACAAAATTTATAGAGCACTGGGTATAGTAATCAAGAAGATCTTTCCCAAATAGTAGGAAATAGCCCTAATCTGAATATTGCTTGGCAACCATCTAACAAAGCATGCAATCTCGACCCAAAAAGATCAAACTATTTTCAAGCAGATAAACTATATCTCATTAATAAAAAAACAAGAAGAAATAAAACAATGTGTGGCATCTAAGCATAATTATCAGGTATACAAAAAGTATCTGGAATATATGACCCATAATGAAAATAATCACTAAATCAAAGTGAATCCAAAATAGATATAGGTATTAGAATTAGAAAAAGACGTTAAATTAATTATTACAACAATAATGAATATCTTCAAAAATCTAGAGATTAGAAAGATATTTAAAAGATTTCAGTTAAAATTATAAAGATTAAAATTACAATGGCTGTGATAAAATATACAAGATTAATAGAACATTAAATACAGCAGAAGAAATTTTTAGTGAATTTGAAGACATAATAGAAACATCCAGTTGAAACAGAGAGAAAAAGGAAGACAAAGTAAATTAGAAAACATCAGTAAAAGGGGAGACAATTTCAAGAAACCTTATATGTATGTAACAAAGGACCTGAAATAGCGGAGAGAGAAGGTAAACATACCAAGAAACTGAAGGCGCCCAAACATAATCACCATATGGAAAAATAAATCAAGGCACATTATAATTACATTACTCAAAAATTGCCAAAAAAAAGACAATCTTAATATCAGCCAGAAGAAAAAAGACATTTCATACAGAAGAGCAACTTTAAGGATGATAGCAGCTATCACCTTGAGAGCAATGCAAGTGAGAGGGAAATAGAGCAGCATCTGAAAACTAAGGGAAAAAATTAAAAACTGCCAATCTATTATTTTTTTTAATTCTTTTGGTACCAGGGATTGAACCCAGGTAATCTTAGCCACTAAGCCACATTCCCATCCCTTTTCTATTTTTTTTTTTAAATTTTGAGACAGGGTCTTGCTAAGTTGTTTAAGGCCTTGTTAAGTTGCTGAGGCTGGTCTCAAACTTGCGATCATCCTGCCTCAGCCTCTTGAGTCACTGGGATTACAGGCATGTGCCTCCAAGCCTGGCAGTCAATCTATAATTCTATACCCAGCAGAAATATATTTCAAACATAAAGGTGAAATAAAATAAGTTTCAGACATACAACAGTGAAAAAAGTCATTACCAGTTGATTCACTGCCAGAAATATTCAAGGAAGTCTTTCAGGCAGAGTGAAATTATATGATATAGAAATCTGGAGCTACACCTATGAACGAAGAATGCTGAAAAAGAACCATATAAGTAAATATAACATTTTTTTATTGTTTAAATCTCCTTAAAATAAATTAACTGTTAAAAAAATAACAGTACTTTGTGAATTCCATTACTTGTCCATAAGCAAAATGTAAGGCATTAAGGCTAGGAAGGGAGAAACAAAAGCACACTGTCTTCAACACCAAATGTTGGCAAGGATGGGCACAATAAGAAACCCTCACTCATTGACGGTGGGAGTGCAAAGTGGTGAAATCAATTTGGAAGGCCATTTTATCACAGCTTCTTACAAAACTAAACATATTACCATAAGACCTGGCAATCACTTTCCTTGGTATTTACCACCAAAAGTGGAAAACTTATGTTCACATAAAAATTGACCATATAGTAGCTTTATTCATCCTTGCCAGAACTTGGAAGCAACCAAGATGTCCTTTAGTAGGTGAATAAATAAACTGAGGTGCACTCAGACAATGGGATATTATTTAGCACTCAAAAGAAATTATCTATTAAGCCACAAAAATCATGAAAGAAACTTAAATGTCTATTAGTAAGTGAAGAACCAATCCAGTATGGGTACATACTGTATGATTCCAACTACATGACATTCTGGAAAAGGCAGAACTATGGAGACGGTAAAAAAATAGCTGGTGGTTTGGAATTAGGGGGAGGGAAGAATAAGTAGGCAGAGCAAAAAGGATTTTGATGATAATACAATACAATGTACATGTCCTTATACATTTGTTCAAACCCATAGAATTTATAATACTAGGCATGAATCCTAATGATAACCATGTGTCAATGTACACAGGGGTCCAGCCTCCGCAGGGTGTCAGGTCCTGAGGTGGAATGAGTGCTGTCGGCGAAAGTAGCACTAATGAGACACAGAGACCAGGTATGGTGCAGCTGTGTCTATCTAAGTTCAGACCAGTGCTTTGTTTATAGTGATTTACAGCCATTGATTAAAAGAAAAGAAAAGTGGGTTACAATTCATCATGAGTTATTCATAAACACAGAGTGGTCATCTATAATTGTCCCGGATAACTACATCAGCTTCAAAGGATTTTTAAATCTTAACTGGAAACTGAAACTATAAGGGTCCGCATGTCCTGTTTTTTAAAATTAATGTCAAACTAGAGGTTACTAAACTTCCTATTGTATCCCCTCAAAAAACAGGATGAAGCTAACAAAAATATATTCAACTATGAAGGTAACATAAGGTGATAGATTAATAGACCAGTGTAGTAACTATACCTAAAAACATGAGGTGACTTATAGCATAGCTGTTGGTGCACATGTGGTTAATGGTTTCTGCTAGTGTCTTATATTTTTAAGCTAGAATTGCCCAAAGCTATAGGTTAAGTTAACTATTACATACATTATCAAAATATCATTCCCTGAACTTGCCCCGAGCCCTATTTTGTAGCAACCATTGTTTACATAATTTGAGTTCAGTTTCTCTGGGCAGGCACAGAGGCCTCTGTTTCTTAAGACTTTCCCATGTAAACAAGGAACTACAATTAACATGTTTTCTATTAATCCAAACCATTTTTTCTCCATTAATGTAGGCTCCTGTTTATGGTGGGGAAGGGTCCAGTCCTAAGTTAGATTTTGTTTATACCTGGACACCATCTTCTGCCTTTATCCATGTCAAATATCACTGGATTTTACCATAGGGAGAATCCAGTTTTGCCACGGCCTGCGAGAAGGCTTAACCAGCATTTGAGCTTTAAGCATGGGACTAGTTGGAGCCACAATTTCCCATAGCTCACTTTATTGAAATTGCCAAAGCAGCCTTCTACAGCCAGGCCTGAGAGCACTTCCAAATGTAATTGGGGAAAACGTGGGCCTAAATGTTCTGGATAACATATCTAAAGTGAAACTATCATCAGGGGAATTTATAGAATTACCTCTAAGAAACATCATATCAATAGTACTATCCTGATGGGGATTTTCTTGTTTATTCTTCTGGGTGGTCAAATGCCTCTCCTTAATTACAAGAGACTTTAGGGGACCAGGATTGATAGATCCTGCCTTTCCAGGAATTGGAATAGTGACACAAGCAAGCACAATTAATTCTGTCAAATTAAGAAGGGGCATCCCAACAAGAAATATATTGAGGAGTGCATCTCTTCACCCGGATCCATTGCAGGCACCAGAACTTTGTCAAACAGTGTCTTGAGGATTTTGGGCTACGGCAAATGTAATTTCATCAGTTCTAACATATATACCAATCTGGTGGGGATATTGATACTAGGGCAGGCTATGTGTGTAAGGACAAGGAATCTATGGGAAATCTCTACCTTCTGCTCAACTATGCTGTGAGCCTAAAATGGTTCTAAAAAATATAGTAAATTTAAAAATATATATACCATTCTAAGATTCTATACTAGGCATGAATAGAATAATACGAGTTTAAGGTATATTTTAACTAGTTAAATATGTTGTTGGGTCTCAGAAAATGACACCCCACAGTAGGACACTTTGGCATTCTGAACATTTTGAACTAAAGGAGATTGGGAGGCCTCAGAAGAAGCCTCAGAAGTAAAGTCCCTGTCTGAACTTCTCCTGCACTCCTGTCTCACATCCATCTTTCTTTCATTGAAATGATTCATGGAAACCAGAATTATTCTTCCTCAAGCCAGGTTATAGAAACAAAAAATATTACTCTAACCTTTCCCTGTCTTTCCATGTAAGAGATGATCATAAAGAAATTCTCTGACCTGCCTTGTCCGATAGTAAGTCACAAGATCGTCATTCTAGAAGGGATCCTGCCCTGTACCCAGAGGGGAAATTGCTACACAGAGAGGTCAAGAATAATCTGAACAAAAAGGCCTTAGTAGGTTTATCCCACAGTCAACTACCACTGGATTACACCCTTTGCTCCAATCACATTTCTACATGGCTGTTTATTCCTCATTGAATTTAAGCATAAGAGGCAATTTTTCCTTAGTCTTTCCTTCTGCCTGTAAAATAACCATTTTAAATTGAAATGTTCCAGCTCCAGATAACTTCTGGTAATTTCTAGGAAACATTTTAGAAGGAAAAATTCTCATTCAATATGAGCTTTTCTGAAAAATTGAAGAGGAAGAGATACTTTAAAACTCATTGCACAAACAAGGTTCATGATAGATGTTAGGACTGTGGCATATACGAAGGATTTATTGAATCTACTAAAATGATTAGAAAGATCTTGAAATATTTTTCAGTAAAATCCTTTTGATTTTGTATGTTTGTAAGTTAACAATACAGTGCTGTGCCTTGAAATAATGACTAGTGTCTTTATTGTTAGCCAAAAGTCATACATTCTAACCAAAGAAATAGCCAAGAAGAGAACAAATAAAAAAATGCACCCTAGAAAGAATCTCAGTTATGAATCTGTTAAATATCTATAATATGATTCAAAATGCTGGCTAATTTGTCATTCACTGAGAAGCCTTTTAAAGGTTATTGTAAAAATGAAGTGATTTTTCTTGATAGAAATTTTGTATATCATTTCTTTAATGCAAGTTACTCCAATTACCATTTAGCTAATGAACCCTTCAGATTTCATTTGCATAATTGGTGCCAATTTTGACAAGAGGAATTTATCCTGCTGTGATAAAAGCATCATCGGACTCACCAATAGAGTGATGATTATTTAGTTTAAAGTCAGCATGGACATGTCACTAAACAGACAGGTAGCAATGGTAGCTTGTCATTCTAGGTTTCTAGAGCTCATGCTTTTCTTCTGTTTACGGAGTCTGAGACTCAACATGATTGATTATACCCAATGTTAAGATTACAACTAAGGATGAAGCTTTCATTTAAATGACATCTTCGGACAACTAGAACACTCTTATCTTCAAAATGAACTTATTTTTCAAGTATGAGAACATTTTTATGTTTGCATCTGTGTAGTGGTGACTTTTTCAAATCTCTCTCCATAACTCCAACTTTGCTCTGAGCTCCAGAGCCACATATTAAATTGCGTACTAGAGATATTTACCTGGTGCCCTGTTCTAGGCTCTGCACTTCGCTCTCTCCATATATTACATCATCTTTTCTATATCCTTGTAAAGGACATAATATCATCCTTATTTACACATGAGAAAAAACAACATCACAAATTCCAATTCGTACAGTTGGTAGAAGAAAGATGTGGGATTCAAATCCAATTATTCTGCATTGTAAGCTATTTTATACTGCCTAGTACTTTATTACACCTTAGAACTAATCTGACTTAAAATTGAGCTCCTAGACCAGTGTTTGAGATCATGGTTTTAGAAAGAAAAACAAAATATACCATCCTCCCACACTCGTTATATTAAACAAAAATGTCAACTTTATTCTCTGCCTTCCTCCAAGCCACCAGTAATGAACCACATCAACCAGTTTGCAAAGGCTGGGTTTGGGGTTTTTCCCTAAGTAGAATGCAGCCTGATTGCTTGGGGAATAAAGCAGTGGTTAGGTGAAAGAGTATACTAGCTCCAATTGTTCTAAAACTGATCACTCTCAGACCAGAGCATCCTAAACAATTTGTGCAGACTCCTACATTATAATTATGGTGATTTAGAACAATCAGACTGGTACAAAAATTGACCCAGACCATCAAAGTACTCATCCATGTCTCCATCTGTCTTGTATATACACACCTAGGTCCATGAAATATAACTGAGTTTGATTACTATGGCAAGGAATCAGAGTATAAAGTCAAAACAATATTTCTTGTATCGTTATTAAATTCTATAAACCCAGTTTCCTTTTGGAATTGCTACGTGGATTAAATGTGATATGACAAAATCAGTGCTAACAGTGTTTCTGTGTAACACAATTAATCATAAAGCACAGATTCACTCTTTTCATTGATTTATAGAAGCTAATCTAAGAGTCCTAAACACTACCGGGTAGAAAGTAGCCATGACTGTAACTGGAGAAATGTGTGAAATAAGGAAAAACAGCATGTGAAAAAGAATCGGGAACTTACTATGACATCAGAGTTCCAGTAGTCAGGGTAGTTTCAGGAATTTGACACTTGTTAAGTACTGACGGTGTGCTAGGAAGAGTGTGCAAACTGCTTGATATGTTTTATTACATGCATCCCCCAAGGACTTGCTCCATGCCTGTGGTCTCTGCTTTGTTTTCAGGCATGGTGCTAGTTGGGAAGTCTGTGGTATCAATGTTATTTTGTCTTTTTTCTCCTTTGTAAATGAACTGAAGATTAGAACTCTAAGTAACTTGCTCAGGATTTCACCCGGGAAAGTTAAAAATCGAAACTTACTTTATGTGAATACAAAGAACATTTTCTCAAACCTTACACAATATTGTCATCTACATTCCTAGAAGTTTTCCTTACCAGACAAGTGAAATTAGTGTGAACAGCATGGTATCTTGAGGGAGAAAAGATTCAGGTTTAAATTCTTGTTCTATAAATCATTAACTCTCTAATTATGGGCAAGTCCAATACCATGAGTCTCTGTCTTAACCAGCATATTGAAAATAAAATTTCCAATTCATCTGGCTTTCAGTGAAGATTACACAGAACAATGTATGGAAAGTTTGTGGTATGTTATCTTGTTCTTGGATTCCAAAAAGGGCATTTATTATCTTATTTTTGAAGATCGAAGTCTTTTTCACACTGTATTCTCAGCATCTAGCATAATATTATAGACACTTGAGAAATGTTTGGGGAATAGATAATGAATACATGAGTGAATGATGTCTGCAGATATCCAAAGGACATATATCTATCACAGTATGGTTTTCTCATTCTAATAGCTGAGATATATTCCCTTTATTACAAATATTTTTCCTTATCTGTTTAGTTCTGAAAGATTCCTGCTATGAGGTAATATTAATAATGCTTCACCTTGTGCTTTTAAAAGCATCTCATGCCAAAGGATATAACAGGAACTGAGTAAGCACAAATCATATTCAAACAGGATAAGAGAAAATGATCAGTTAATACGGAAGGAAAGAACATTGTTATTGGATCAAAATTACCAGAGATGTTTGAGTAAACTCTGATTTTATAAATTAATCCATGGAATAATATGCTTTTAAAAAAACTTCCAACATATAAAGATGTTTATAATTATACTTGGAACAAATCCTCCAATCTAGAAATGAAACATATCTGAACAGAAGCCAGGTATGATAAAAAGAAGCATTCAGATAAACACAGAATTGTTTTAATGGAATTGGGCACAAAATTATGCATGGAGAAACTGAAATTGAAAAATGCTATGATTTTAGGCAATGCATAGCTATATTTTATCAACATTGATGGGAGATATTGGTATGTTGCTTTTTCTATAAAAATGTATAAGCAATGATACTGAGATTGATTTCACATTGTGGTCTATGGAACATTATGTCATTTTATGATGCTTACCTATACATAAGTTATTAAAATTTAAGAAAAATAAAACAAGCTTTTTTTTTCAGAAACAAAAGTTTCAAATACTTAGCTAATGTCCTATTGATCCTTTGCCAGGTCTCACAAGTTGTGGTAGGTTAGATTTCTGCTCGTGATGTTCAGTCTCTCCTTTGCATAACATATATGTATTTGACCCTTTACTTTGGGCTTTGCCAGGTGGCTTTTTTGGTTGATGAGTTTTGTGTAGAAGCAATGATATGTCAGTTCCAAGCCACAGCTTAAGAGAAGAGATGTCAAATTCAATAAAAATACAGGGTGCTCAGTTATTTTTTTTTCTCTCTTTTTTTTTTAATATTTTTTTAGTTGTTGATGGACACAATGTCTTTATTTTATTGCTTTGTATGTGGTGCTGAGGATTGAACCCAGGGCCTCACGCATGCGAGGCGAGCGCTCTACCGCTGAGCTACAATCCCAGCCCCGTGCTCAGTTATTTTTGAAATTGATATAATCAATAACTTTATTTTTAGCATAAGTAATATTTTCAGTATAATAGCACATGCAATACTTGGGACATGATTATAATAAGATATATTCATTGTTTATCTGAATTCCAAAGTTAACCAAGCTCTTTCTTTAAGGTATGTTCAATCTGCTCTTCTTTAAGGACATATCTCACAGCTGTCTTTTATTACCCACAAGCAACCATGGAAATATCTTCCCATGGTCATACCTTTATTGTCATCCTCACCACTTAATCTTGTGATGAAGTTTTGAATTATATTCTTCTTTCTAGTTGCTAGAGGCTCTGCTTGACACACAGTGGACCCTCAATAGGTGATTATTGAAATGTTCATGAAATATTATCTTAAGAAAGAATGGTAAAGCCTATGCTCACACTGCAAATTCCTAAAATGAGAATTTTGGTACTCTCTTTTGACAGTACCAGAATTTCACATAATTGTCTGCACAGTATAACTAATCCATATGGTTTTTGGTCAATATGTCAGAATATTAATAAAAATAATGTTATTTATAAAGTGGATGTAATATTTTAATATGCACTAAAATATATGACTAAAGTTGATATTTTCACTTTTGTTCAATATTTTAATCATTCTTAAGAGACACTTTTGTCTTTGAAGAAAACATCAAACCACTGGAATATTTATCCTTCTAAGATATGTTTGTTTATCCTTCATAGATAAGATCACAGATTGTAGCTGGATGAGTGAGTTAGGGAAAGAGACTAAGAATCTGGAACCACAGTAAACAAGAACTGGATGTGCCTTGATGTTAGGTTCTCTTTGGTGTGTGTTTGAAAGATCTCAAACAAAGGTCTCAACCAGGGTTGCCCAAAACCACTCTATTACTCAAGAAAAATGTTCCATTTGAAATTTTTTCCTAGTGGGAAATGGTGAATCAATGTTTTTCAAATTAAAAATGAACTGAGTTGAAAAATCCTTTTCCTAACTCTTTTATCCAGAGTCCTTATGTTACTGCTCAGGAGAAGAGAGAAAGTGTTCTAACTTTTAAAATCTTGATGAATAGTAACAATTGCATTTCCAAATGCATTTTCAATCTCTTTTCATGCCCCTTCATTTCCACTGCCCTCATAAGCACTTTTCTAACTTTGTTTATTAATCTCCCATGTACAGCATCAGAAAATGGGGCCAGCTCACAGATGGAAAGTTAGAACTTGGGCCAGACAGCAAATGTATTCATCCTCTGTCTCCAGAGTTAGTCAAGTGTGTCCAGCTGGTTTAGCATAATAGGAGACTTATTAATACAACATAGCATCATAATCAGTGAATTGAGACTAAATTTTCTTTCAACAGAAACGAAACTGTACAGTGCTCCAGAGGCTCTCTGGGGAAAAGCACAAACCAGTTCAAATTTAGGATTCCTCATCATCTAATAGAAAGATTTTCATCACAACTAGCAGAGCAAATGTTTGCCCGCAGTGCATTTTACCTCCATTTTCCTTTGAGGAGAGTTTATAATAGTACACAGGGCAATTTTTGGGCACTTGAAAATAAATAAACTATAATGTTCAAATTTAAATACTTTGAAAGTGACTTGCATTCTATTGTGCCTCAAGGTAGATGTTTTAGTCAGCTTTTTTACTGCTGTGACAAAAGACAATTGACAAGAATAATTTTAGAGGAGGAAAAGTTTATTTGATGTTATGGTTTGGATATGAGGTATCCCCCAAAAGCTCACCTGTGAGATGATGCAAGAAGGTTAAGAGGAGAAATTTTTTGAATTGTAAGAGTCTTAACTCCATCAGTGATTTAATCCCCTGGTAGGAATTAACTGAGTGGTAACTAAAGTGGTAGGGTGTGGCTGGAGGAGGTGTGAATTAGGGTGTGGCTTTGGTATATATATTTGTATCTGGAGAATGGAGTCTCTCTCTCTCTGCTTTCTGATCACTGTGATATGAGCTTCTTCTCTCTGCCACCCTCTCCCACCATGATGTTCAGCTTCACCTCAAGCCCTGAGAAATGGAGCCAGCCTTCTATGAACTAAGACCTCTGAAACTGTGAGCCCTCAAACTCCTCTATAATTGTTCTGGTCAGATCCTTTAGTAACAGCAGCAAAACAGCTGAGTGAAATATTTGGCCTTCTTGGTTTCAGAGGTCTAGTCCATAAATGGCCCATTTCATGCTCTGGGCCAAAGGTGATGCCGAACATCATGTTGGAAGAGTGTGGAAGAGGAAAGCAGATCTGGACATGGCCACCAGGAAGTAGAGAAAGAGAGAGAGAGAGAGAGAGAGACGTCTCCCCTCACTAAGGATAAAATATAACCCAAAGTCACGCCCCCAGGGACCCATCTCTTCTGGCCACACCCTACCTGCCTATAGTCACCATTCAGTTAGTCTCTATCAGGGGATTAAGGCACTGATTAGGTTAAAGTTCTCATAACCCAATCATTTCACCTCTAAACTTTCTTGCATTGTCTCACATGTGAGCTTTGGGGAACACCTTATGTTGAAACTGTAACAGTAGAACTCTTAGAATGTAAAATACACAAGTGCCATTTAAAAAACACACACCTGATTTAAATAAGAGCTCATCTATTTGCCACATAATTCACAATGAGCGTCTTAAACATAATTGTCCAGTTAGGAAAAGAACTTTTACATTATCTCTACCAGCAGATGTGCTCCGTGAAGTGGAGAAATAAGACAATTCTAAACTGAACAAGTAAACAAAACACTCACGCTTAAAATATCTAAAGGAGTCCAGACTTAACTTATATAGATACAGCGTCCAATTTTCAAACCCATCTCTCTGACTTTGGCCTCTAACATTGCAATATCCATTATTCTTAACTCTTTGGAGAACTTATTAAAAGTAAAACCAAGGAATGATCTGGGCTATTGATGATTTTAGATCTAGGAAGATGAAAGCAGCAATGACACTTCTGTTGTTGGTGAATGTCAGGATCATATTGGAAAGAGCAGAGGCTGTAGAGGCAGCATGGAGTGCTAAGATCAAGGAGGCTAGGGTTTGAACACTGGCTCCACCAATTACCAGCTTGACTAGCTGCTTCAGTGGAATGTGAAACTCTTGTCCCTAAATTTTGCATGGGGTAATTATATGTCTACTGTAAAGACCAGAGGACTAGAAGGAGATGAATTAAAGGCTCTGGGCAAGGCTTTATTGTAAATACACGCTCTCGGGCTGAATTCTCCCATCCATCAGAGTGTGTCCGGGAGAAATGGTGCTGGGGCTCCGGTGTACAGAGAATTTCAAAAGGCCCGGTCAGGAAGGGGAGGGCTTGGGGACAGGAAGAGAAAGCCAGAGTCCTTCCTGGATAGGTCAGGAAAAACCCACTGATTGACAGGAGACGTGTCTACTGGTCACGTCAGCGTCTGGCTAGCAGCTTCGTTTTGTAGCTGCCCTGTTCACAGCTGCCCTAACGGGTCCCTCTAAATGGACATCCTGGACCCAGATCTGACCTAACATCTACTTTATATAATTCTTGTAAAGATTGTTTATAAGATTCAAGATAAGCACTTAGAACCCTGACATGTAATGGAAATCTACATTAGACACTATGATCAGTTTGAATATTTTATTAGTAATAATGTTATTTGGATCCAGAAAAATGCATTTAGATTACAAGTTTGTCACTTACTGCCTTTGTAAAGGTGAGAAAGATATTTAGATATATTGACTCAGTTTCCTTGTGTGTCATAAGGGGATAATGTTGCATACGCCACAAATTGGAAGGTCTAAAGTTTTCCTCAGCAGTTTATACCACACTGTATTGTATCAATACAGTTTCTGGCATAGCATTTTATAATTAAGTGTAATTATTATTGTCTATTTGTGTTACATGTTGAAGATATCCTAAAGATAAAAAAGAAAGTTAAAAAATGTATAGTACATCCCAATTCTCTTTCAACCTGATTAGGCCGTCAGGAAATATAGAGTAGACTAAGAAATGCACTATCTAAAATTTCAAAATTTTTGATAAACTATGTAACTATAAAATCAGACCTCCTCAATATGTTAGTATTCATTTATTAATAAAATAAATAATACTTTATAAGATATTATGAATATCACATAATATATATGAATAGGCTAAAAGAAAGAGGTAGATTTTTATTAAAGGTATAAAGTCCTTACTATCACTAAAATATTGTTATATAACATGTTAATATACTATATATTAACTATAAGGGTATTATAAAGTTTGGGAAAATAATATAATTGACTACATCTCATTTATGTTTAATCTTGCTTTTATATTTTGTGACAAAGTAGTATAAAGATCCCATTCTGATTGTATTTTTTAAAATCTGATTTTTGCTGTCATAGCTACATGAATAGCAAAACATCTCTGACTATACATAAAAAATTAAAACACCAAAATTTAAGTTTATTTGCCAATTATGCAAAGTTTGTTATGAATTTTATCTTGTAAATTTCCTTTTTCACAATTATTTATCAACCTGACTGCAAAATGTTACATTTTTACATTTTTAAAAATGAAATTCAAAATCCTCCACAATTGTTGGTGAAAATTTTAGAAAGATTATAAAATTGTGTTTCTGAAATATTAGAGTCTATCCAGATTAATATTTTATATATAACAACCAACATTTTTATAGCAGCTCCTCAATAAGCATATAAACAATTTAGGTGTCTATTTTCCAAAAGCTGTTTCCACAGGAAGAGTTTCTTTCAAAAAGCAATTATTTTCTCACCTATTGTTGAAATTTCACTCTTGGCTTGAAGGAATGAATTAAAGGAGCTGATTTTTGTTTTGTTTTTTAAGATCTCATAGGTAGCTGCTACCTGAAAGACACTTGTCAAAGCACTTGTCAACGATCAACAAATTTGCAATAGCTGTGATTTGTAAAACAAAAAAACACATAATTCACTTTTAGGTTCAACAGCTCATTTCACAATGTTGCCAAAAGATAGCCAAGTAAATTTTCTAAGATTTTGCAGTGTTTTTATCTTAATATATATATTGTACTGATTTTACTATTTTAAAATCTTTGTTTTTTAATACAATTAAGCTTGTGATAATATGCTTTGAATGCAAAATGTGGGAGGTTATAATACATGGACTGTTCAGTTAAACACCACCAATAATACCTCTGTCTTGAAGAATTTTATTCTGTAGTGATGATTTTCTGATGAAAAGATAGAGTAAGGATTCTAGGCTTGCTTTATTTATTAAATACTACAAAGCTTCATTTCTTCCTGATAGTTATGTTAAAAATAAATATACTATAACCATATTTTCTCTCTGCCCTTAGTGAATCATCTTGCACACTCCTGGGTATGTGACCCTCAGTTTTCAGAACAGTGTAAAAAACACAATCTCTTGATGCAATCTATGTAAGAAAATTAGCAAAATATGGAGTGGCAAGAGAAGGCTCGTCTTTTGACTTGGGGTTAGAGAAAAACAGGCTTTATAAGATGCCTTAATAGTGATAAATTTTTGGTTAGTACTGTCACATCAATTATCCTTTTCTGCATGGAAAAAAAAGTAAATTCATGTTTACAGGGGTCTGTTCCTGTGGTGTTCAATGAAGTAGATATCAGCCACATCACATTATTTAAATATAAATAAATTAAATAAAACGAAATTTGGGGTTTCTAATTGTGTCTTGACATTTGGCTACCGGTTATTATGTCAGTAGCCTAGATTATAGGATATGTCCATTGTTTAACTCCATCTTGTATCAGTATAACAGAATTCCTGGGTGGTTTATAAAGTAAAGAGATTTATTTTAGCTTACCATTCAGAAAGTTCAAGAGTGTAATGTCACATCTATTCAACATAGCCCTTGAAAATCTAGCCAGAGCAATTAGGCAAAAGTAAGAAATTAAAAGGATACAAATAGGAAAAGAAGAGCTCAAACAATCCCTGTTTGCTGACAACAGGATTTTATGTTTAGAAGAACCAAAACCACAACTGGAAAATTCTAGAACTCATAAATGAATTCAGCACAGTAGCAGGATAAAAAATTAGTACTCATAAATCAATTGCATTCCTACACACCTATGATGAATCCACTGAAAGAGAAATTAAGAAAACTACCACATTCTCAATAGCCTCAAAAAAAATCTGGGAATCAATCTAACAAAAGAGGTGAAATACCTCTTGAATGAAAACTATAGAACACCAAAGAAATTGAAGAAGACATTAGAAGACGGAAAGATCTCTCATGTTCTTGGATAAGCAGAATTAATATTGTCAAAAAAGCCATACTACCACAAGCACTATATACATACAATGCAATTCCTATTAAAAATCCAGTGATGTTCTTCATATAAATAGAAAAAGCAGTCATAAAATTCATTTGGAAAAATAAGAAGCCCAAAATAACAAAGGCAATCCTTAGCGAGACAATGAAGCAGGAGGCATCACAAACCCCAGATATTAAATTATACTACAGAAATATAGGAAGAAAAAAGAAAAAAACAGCATGGTATTAGCATCAAAACAGACTTGAAGACCAATGGAACAGAACAGAAGATGCAGGGTCACACTCACATAAATAAAATTATTTCATACTAGACAAAGGTACCAAAAACACACATTGGAGAAAAGATAGCCTCTTCAACAAACAGTGCAGGGAAAACTGGAAATTTATATGTAGCAGAATGAAATTGAACCTCTATTTCTCACCCTGCACAAAACTTAACTCAAAGTGGATCAAGGATCTAGGCATTAGACCAGAGACACTGTAACTAATAGAAAAAAAATGTAGGCCCAGCTCTCCATCATGTCTGCTTAGGAACCTATTTCTTCAGTAAGACTCCTAAAGCCCAAGAAGTAAGATTAAGAATCAATAAATGGTATCATATCAAATTAAACTTCTTCATAGCAAAGGAAACAATCAAGAATGTGAAAAGAGAGCCTACAGAATGGAAGAAAATCTTCACCATCTACACCTCAGATTGAGTATTAATCTCCAGGATATAAAAAGAACTCAAAAACCTAACGCCAAAAAACAAATAACCATCAATAAATTGGTAAAAGAAATAAACAGGCACTTCACAGAAGAATAAATATGATTATTCAACAAATACATGAAAAAATGTTCAACATCACTAGCAATTAGATAAATGCAAATTAAAACTACACTGAGATTTCATCTCATTGCAGTCAGAATGGCACTTATTGAGAATACAAGTAACAATAAATGTTGGCAAGGATATGGGGGAAAAGATACACTCATACATTGCTGGTGGGACTTCAAATTGGTGCAACCACTCTGGAAAGCAGTATAGAGATTCTTCAGAAAACTTGGAATGGAACCACCATTTGATCAAGTTTTCTCATCCCTCAGTTTATACCCAAAGGACTTTAAATAAGCATACTTTAGTGATGTGGCCACATCAATGTTTATAGTAGCTCATTCACAATAGCAAATCTATGGAACCAACCAGGGTGCTCTTCAAAAGATGAATGAATGAGGAAAATGTGGTATATATACAAAGTGGAATATTATTCAGCCATAAAGAAAAACAAAATCATGGCATTTACTGGTAAATGGATGCAATTGGAGACTATCATGCTAAGTAAAATACGCCAAACCGAAAACACCAAAGTCTGAATGTTTTTTCTGATATGTAGATGCCAATTCACAATAAGGGATGAGGAAGGGAAGAATAGCAATTCATTGGATTATACAAAGGAGAATGAGGGGAAAGGAGAGAGGATGGAAATAGGAAAGACAGTAGAATGAATGGGACATAACTTCCCTACATTCATATATGAATACATGACAAATGTAATTCCATATCACGTTCAACCACAGGAATGAGATCCTAATTAAAATAAGTTATACTCCATGTGTATATAATAAGTCAAAATACATTCTACTGTCTTGTATATCTAAAAAGAGAAAATAAAAAAGAGCATGATGTCAACATCTACTTGGCTTCTGTTGAGGGACTCATGGTGGCAAAGCAGAAGAGCAAATGGTATGAGCAGAAGAGAAGCATTTACGGGGGGAGGTGTTTGCAATGCTAACTATATATCAACCAGCTCTCACAGTAACTAACCTACTTTTTGAGAGAATTTAATTAATTCATTTATGAAGGTAGACTTCATGACCTGAATACCTCTTAAAAGGCCCAAATCTCTCAATACTACTGTATTTGGGGCCATACCCTAAAATGAGTTCTGGCTAGTGCAAATAACATCCAAATCACAGCATCCATTATTTCAGAAAGAGTCACTGGATAGAGCTAGTCTGAAATTTTACCTTTAAGGAGGTCTGACAAATTTTCTCTGATGTAACAGTTACTATCAAAAATTCCAAGCAAATACTTTATTTTGATCTACAATATTATAGAATGAAGAATTGTCCTCCTTCAATTAGTCAAATACAATTAGAATGTCAATCATTAATACTAGCTCATTTTTATTAAGAAGTTACTTTGTACCAGGCATCATGCTATTTTGTAAGATTTATTTCATTTAATTCTCACAATGGTCTATAAAATAAGCTCAAATATGTAAACAATCCAAGTTGACAAGATTAAGAAATAGCAAAGCAAAGCTGTGACATAAATTCTGGAGTTAGGCAATTAAGTGGAATCATTTAGTGATGTGACATGATCTGTAGCGCAAGACAGGAATGGTATGTGGGGAGTCAGGTGCTTGCCATGAGCACAAAAGGGAATAGAATGCATCTGCTATGGTTTAGATATGAGGTGTACTTAAAAGTTCATGTGTGAGACTATGCAAGATAGTTTATAGTGAAATGATTAGGTTATAAGTACCTTAAACTAATTAGTGCATTAATCCACTTGAATGGATTAACTGATTAGTAATTGTAGTCAGGTCAGGTGTGGCTGGAGGAGGCAGGTCATTGGGGGAAGTTTTCTAGGATGTATATTTTGTCCCTGGTGAGACTCCGTCTCATTGCTTCCTGATTTCCATGTCCTGAACTTCTTTCCTCTGGCACACTCTTCCACCATGATGTTGTGCCTCAACTCTGGCTGAGGATTGGAATTGGCTGTCTATGGACTAAGACCTCTGAAACCCTGAACCAAATATACTTTTCCTCCTTTATTTGTTCTTGTTAGATCTTTTGGTCACAGTGACAGGAAAGCTAACTAGAACAGCATAAAATATCTCAGTGATCAGTGTTAGGTCAGCTCGAGATCTCATGTTTCTTCTCGTGAGGCGGAGGCAGAGCGTGCAACGTGGAGAGCTCCACGCGGCAGCAGCAGACATAGGACATGCAGCAGGACATGCAGCGTGGTGGATTCCGGGCAGCTGCAGCGGGTGGAGGGCGTGGGTTTGGAGCAGCTGTGGGGAATGAAGCATCAAGCACCCTGCATGCGCAAAGGAACACCCTACCAGACACTGATATGTAAGCAGTAATGGCGCCTCCTACCAATAGGTGGACTTTTCCTGACTCATCCCGGAAGGACTCTGACCTCAGCAGGATCTCCTGAACAATCCCAGGGGACGCAGGATTCTAGATACCTCCTCTTCCTATCTCATAGTCCCTTCATTCCTGCCTTAAGCCCTCCCCTCCTGACCGGGCCCTTTAAATTTTCTTTGCCACGGAACACGTGGGCCATTCTCCCGTGCACACTCTGATGGAGGGGAGAGTTCAGCCCAAGAGCGTGATTTCCAATAAAGCCTTGCCCAGTGGTTTTAATTTGCCTCCTTTTGGTCATCTGGCCTTATAATCAGGATAAACAATACTGAATGCACTATTTAAAAACAAAATTAATGTGAAATATCCATCATGAAAAAATATCAAAATTTTAGACAAAAAATTGTCACTAATAGTGATTTTTCCTTTTGCCTTAATTTCCCAGTGGCTCTACAAGGCATCTTATTTAAAATTGTGATGTTTTCCATGATGGACTTTTTAAAATTAATTTGGTTTTTGAAAATAGTCTCTATAAACACTTTCAATCACATCTTTTGACATAAGTTAGAACTATGACTGATTCAAGTAATTAATCAGAATCTCTGAGGACATAAACCAGAAAGCTAAATTTTTTGACAATTCCCTAAGTGTAATTTGGTAAATACTGATACATGACTGTTTCCTCTGCTTTGTTTACTGCTGATATATCCAGATATATTAACTACCTGGGCACAATGATTTCATTATCCCAGTCTTTTGCAAGGATACAAACTACCTGCTGTCTGTTTTGATTTTTAGGACGAATCTCTCTTACCATGAAACCCTGAGTAATACTGTAAGTAATACTAGTCTTTAGATACAGAAATATTATATAAAAAATGCCTAGATACAGAATCATTGAGGCATATAATACATACTCAATAAAATAGAACATTTTATTAGATGATATTTGGTTTTTCTATTCTTTACATGATTTTATTGAGAAATGAGGACATTGGCATGAGATAAATAAGAATTGAAAAACTGTCATGGAACTTCATATTACAGAAAATGAAGGCAGCCAGAGAGAATGATTAATAAGCAAAAATATTTTATTTTATAAGAGTCTGGTGCCTTCTAGGGTAGCATTCTACCATGGCCACTAAAATCATGGAACATGCCCTTCCAAATGAGTCTGTTGAGTATCCTGTTCCCAGAGTTCACACTTCAGTTTGTACCTTAGTTCGTAGGAGGCACTGTGATGCAGAAGCAAAGGAAAAGAGACAAGCATGAGTTCTAGTACAGACAGACTGGGATTCAAAGCTCAGCTCTGACAGCTATGCAAGAAACTTGCCCTCCCTCATGCAGTTTCCTCCAAGGAAAACAATGGTTATCTGAGTGTATTTGTTCTTATTGTGGCTTAGACTTCATATTTTTCATAACCTATTGCTTATAGAGCCTTATTTGTGGTATGATATTTAGGTTGAAATCATTATTTTGCTTAATTATTTCATGTACCAGACACTATTTTAAACTGGGGTAGAATTCAGGTGAGAAAATGAAAACTAAACAGCAAGAGGGGCAATTTAATTTGAGTTTTCTCCTAAGCAAATGAATCCAGGCTCCATCCTAATATGTGAGTAAATTATATTAATCAAAAGGTAGGTAGTAGACACATTATTGTTCAATATCAGTCACCATTATCTTTTGGTTTGCATTTGTGAGAAACTCCTAACTATTTTATAACAAAAAAGATAGCAAATCATTGATTCCTATGTATTTGTGGAGCCCAAGTATTGCAAGAGACAGATGAATTAAAGAAGAAAACCTTCAGTTGTCAAGCAGAATTGAGAAAATATGTTTTCAACTCAGATCTTGCTGAGTTGAAAAATAACAATTTCTCATTCACAATTCCTTCAACCACAAAAGCCTTTCTAAGTAAGAAATAGCTTTAGGGCAAAGATCAAATTTAGGCTGTGACAGTAAAATGTAGCCTCAGAATGAAAATCAAATCAATATAATAGTTGTAATACTGGTCTGAAAAAATCAAAGATTTAAGGCAGTTCCTTGAAGACAAATAATGTTAAGGATTTTAAAGATATCATCTCAGGGTACCCTGAATCTCAACCCAAAGGAGAGAGAGGTATGCCTTACAGAGATATGTAATTATTGCATTTTTCTAAATTATGATTTGATACCTTGGAAGTCCACAGTGTTTTTGAGGGTAGTTGAATTACATTAAATGAAAATGGTCAAACTTTAAAGCTAAAAGGAGTTTTTGAAACTTTAAGTTTTGTTGGCAGGAAGATGGCTGAGAGAGTAACTCAGTTATCATTATAGGCGTTTTCTTATGGAAAAGGAAGGATGATTCATAGGACAGAGTTCAAGGATGGAGCTCAGACATAGGAAATTATTCCCAGTGATCAGAACTGGATCCTAATTAAGACATATTCTCTGCCTTAAGGTCTCATGCTTGGGGAAATTTAGGTTTTGCCATTGTCAACAAAGTATATGCAAAGTCTGTCTTTTTCTTTTTTTAATTCCTTCTTGGTACAAGGGTTGAACCTAGAGGCACTCTACCATTGAGCTTATCCCTGGCCATTTTTTATTTTTGAGACAACATCTCACTAAGTTACTGGTCTTAAATTTGTGATGATCTTTCCTTGGTTTCCCGAATAGCTGGGATTACAGACATGGGCTACTATGCCCAGCTAAAGTTTGTCTTTTTTGATTTACAGATCTCAGATTAACAAAATCTATTCTGGAAAAGTGGATAATCATGATCTGGATATGAATGTGGATCACAAGATACAGTATTTAAAGCCTGAACCCATAACTTAATGAGACTTCTGAGTCTTGAATGGGGTTGAAATTTTTTACTTATGGCGTAAATATGAATTGTTATAGCCAAAGGGTAAATTCTTGTAAATTGCCAGCAAATATTGCCATCAAGAATTTATTCCATTCCAGTATGGTCATAATGCTCCTGCACTAACAGGTGGAAACTATTTCCTCTATCCCTGAACCTGAAATAGCCTGGGGTTTGGTCTGACTAATAAAATATGGGAGAAGAGAGGTTCTGGGACTTTTAAGGACAGATCTTGAGACAATTGACAACTTTTTTTCCCCTCTTTGATGGAACTCTGAGCTACCATGTAAGAAGTCCAACTGCCTTTAGGAGGGGATGTGAAGGGAGTATATGAGTCCACGTTAGACATTCCCCCTGAGCTCCCTGCTAAAATCAACCATCTGATTACAACTGGCCCTATATGATATCAAGTCAATTTAAAGAAGTATGAGAATTAACAAATCATTTTTTTCAGTCACTGTAGTTTCTACTGGTATCTTACAAATTACTGTCAAAACAACACCCATTTATCATCTTACAGTTTTCCTAACCCAGGAGTCTGGTCACAGCCAAGCTGTGTTCTCTGCTCAGAAGCCCACAAAGTTATAGACTAAGGTGCTGCATAGACTCAGCTGAGTCTTGGCTAGAGAAAAATCTGCTTCCAAACTCACGGTGGTTGTTGCCAGAATTATCTTCCTCACCCATATACTTGAGGGCTATCTTCTTTCAGGATGTCAGCTGACACCATCTGTCAGGTCCTAAGAGACCCCTTACCTTCCACATGGCCTTCTTCTTAGACAATTACAATTTTGGTATTAATTTTTGCTTGAATCTGCTAGAGAGAGAAATAGAGTGAGAGAGAGTGTGTGTTTCTTTAACATAATCGAAGGTGACATCCTGCTAACTTTATCACATAAGATAACCTAATCATGGGAGTGACATCTCCTCGCCTTGACCATATTCTGATGGTTAGAAGCAAGTCGCAGATGCCACTTGCACTTAGATGGAAGAATTATCAAGAGCTGACTCAATTTGGTCATTAGCATGGCCATAGCCCCTAAGTTTTAGTTGATTGTCATGCAACTACAAGTAATTAAAACATCTTCCTTCTAGCAGCAACTCTTCAAGCAAAATTGCCATTTTTATTCAATCAAGTAAAGAATGTTTAGAAAGATTTAAAAAGTTATCTTTCCCTAGTAATGTTGGTTGATGGCAGTACTTAAGTAGACCTGACTGCTCATTCAATTCAGCAGGTGAGAAGTGCCAGCTGTAGGAAATTTCTAGGCCATTTCGAACACTAATTTCAAGATGAGCCCTGTTCTACCCATGTTCTGCTGTCACCCTCAAGATTCCAGCAAATTCTTTTAGAAGTAGGGATATCTTGTAGGAACACACAATTTCAGATATTAAGAATCAAGTTCAAAAAATAGTTACAATAATCCATTTCACCTGACATCAATCTTGAAAGCTAAAGGCCAAGAGTTATATTGATATTCAGTAAAAGGGGACTTGGATATTATAAGTTCTAGACTAATGAACAAGCCACCCTAAATGAAGATGGAGAAATATCAGATTGTGCTGGTTTCCTAACTCATAAAGGTAGCTCCAGGGATGGTTTTCTCACATTCCTAATTATAAAGATCACTAAGGTCAATGGACATCACCCAGATTTGAATTATATAACTAATACCATGTTGCTATAAACTCTGCTGATATTTCTTCATCATAAACTAGAACAGTAACCACATCCTTCAACTATTCACAATAACATATTATATGTAAGGCAATTTATGTGTGGTACTCAATTAACGCTTCAAAAGAACCTGTTATAGTTATTGTTGTAAACCTTAGTTTTTAAAAGGAAAAAAGTGAGTCTTAGAAAACTTAGTAAGTTGAAAAAACTCAAACATAAAGGAATTTATGGAGTCATAATTGCAAATTAAATCATTTCCATCAGTCTCCTAAAGTTTATCCATTGTGAGAAACTATTCCATTATGAGAAACTAATAGAAGTAAGCAGTGGATTTTCTGGGGTTTCCTTCAAAGAGCAAAAATTATGGAAAACAGTGTACTTCCAAATGTATCACATCACTGATGTCTAGCAATGTATCATTTTTTGGTTTGTTTTTAAAATCAGGAAGGAAAGTTTGAATAAGCAAAATAAGAAGACCTTGACCTTGTCAGCATAGCTGGCTGGTTTTACCAATTGTAAAGGTAATAAAACCCAGTGGCAGTCTAAATGCAGGGAGCTGACAGAAGAATCAAATAGTTTTAGAAAAGTAATTCTAAAGTTTATGAAAAATAAAATCAATCAATTGAAAAAGAAATTTTCAGTGAAAGAATCAGCACTTCTGGTCTCATAAATAAAGCGTGAAAAAGTCTCTTAGTGCTGAAGAGAGTTGCTATACTTCACACCATAGAACTTCACAGAACTGTTGAACTTCAAACAAACTAGCTACAGACGGTTATGAAAACTCAGCAATGCGGCAATACTTTTAGGGTCTCCACAGAGGCTGAAATAGAGAAGAAAGGATTTTACACCCACCAGTTTGACCCAGATAGCTTCAAAAGTGAATTAAACATTCATCTCATTCTCTCATTCGTTCATTCATTTTATTACACTTTGATACTGCAATTCCTACTATGTGCCGGTATTGAGATAAGCACTGGGGATACAATGGTGGGAAAGACACACTTGGTTTCTTTCACAGAGTTCAGAGTACAATTGAGTGGGAAAGCCATTTGAGTGGCATAGGTCATGCTGTGTTATGCAAGCAACTCCAGCTAAGACGTGTGTGGGTGGGGGTTCTACGTGTCAGAGAAGACTTCCTTGAGGAAATCTCACATATGGTGACCTATGAATAATGATAGATGCCCAGGTTAAAAAGGCTTGGGAGCCTATTTTACCCAAGGAAATGGTTTGAATAGACATTTAATAGTGAGAAAGAACAAGATACATTGGAAGAAAGAAAGGAAGGAATCCTAACCTGGCTTAGGGGGTTAAGGTGGAAGTGGTGACAAGTGACAGGGAATACTGTGCCTGAGTCTTGAGTGTCTTATGGTCCTCATGTAGGCAAGGAGAAGGAGTTTGTGTAAGGAAGCACTGAGGGGAAGACAAATGATCACATTATTCTGGTTGCTGTTTAGAAAATCAATTAGATCTGGAAAGATATGATATAGTAAGACTAGCTTAGTAGCTTTTGCATTACAGAAGAACAGAGTGTGATGACTGATTGGCTAATGAGTTTGAGAGTGTGGAGAAGTGCTCCCAGTGATGGTAGTGCTCTTTGGTAGATGAGCAGTTCAAGATGGGCGTAAGAGAGGTTAGAGAGAGGTTATGCAATGAGTTCATTTGAGGGGAAGAAAAGATAATTGTGAGTTTACTGAGAGCCACTAGAGTAAAAGTTCAGAATGTTTTATTGTTTCTTTCAAATTACACCTTAGGTTTATTTCAGTATGACTTTATGTCAGTAGGACTGCATGTAGTTGCCTAGCATTTATTAAGCAGTTCCAGTGCATTAGACTTTGTAGAAATGAATGATACCCTTTAAAACTTTATAGCCACTCTATGGGGTAGGCACTATGAAAAAACCATGGCTGACAGGGATTTAGTAATTTAATGAATTTTACATGGGTACTATGTGGCACAGGAAGGTTTTGAATGCTATCTATTGCCAAAGCCTATGTTCTCAACTAGTATGTTATAGGGAAAAGTAGTAGCTAGCTTGGTAGAAGAAAAACTCATTCAGAAAAAAAGACCTTGATACAGTCTTTATTAAATCCAAAGTGCATTTTCTACAGATAAACACAACATTAAAGCCACCCTTAATTAGCATACTTCAGTGAAAGAGATGGAAATGCAAACATATACTACTGCACTGCGATCTGTGATAATGAGTTTTAAGGAAATAGACCAGTGGCATTAAGGAAACAATGAAGAGGCTTAAATCAAAACAGAGAAGTCAGGGAAGGCTTCTTAAAAAATTATGGAAGTCATAGAAGCCATGTTGAGCCCAGGACACTAAATTATGTGAAAGAGTTTTAGATTACTGGGTCATGGTGTAACATAGAAACAGTAAAGAGCGTAGCTGAAGACAATCAGAAAGCAGATGATTGAAGGATTAAATGCTAGAGTGAGGTGTTTTGATTACAACCTGGACTTACATCTTTGGAAAAGTTTTGAGCAGAGGAATGAGATCATTAGATACACATTTTGAAGGTGACAATTACTGCAGTTGAATAGACGATTCAGAAAGAACAAGAATGAAGTCACAGAGATCACATACACAGAAATTGAAAACAGGGTAGGATTTGGACAATGTGATGGATTCTTGCAATCCTCTCTGTGGCAAGAACTTGGAGCAGTGCACAGGCTGTTCACTTTGCTTAGAAGGAGAAATAACCAGATGTGTGATTATCACGGACTTTGGCCAGAGACCACTGATGTGGCTGAATGTGAATAGAAAATGGGGACAAGGAAATTTGAGAAAGAAGTATCTGGATAAAAATCTGAATGGGAAAAGAAAAGAGTCATGAGTACTTGCTCCCTACTTGGTTATCAATACATTTGCATATGAAATATTGTTTTTTCCTCTCTTATTGCCTTCTATATGACATGATGTGCTTAGTTTATATAATACTTAAACATCATTTATTTTGCATCATAATATTTGAATTATTGGATACAAAGGAGAAGAGCATCATTCAGGGCTTTACCTCTTCTGGGAAGGGGTTGGTGCATTTTTGTTTTTATGCAAAATAGTTGTATCACCACTAAGTGAAATTATTTTCCCCTTTCTCAGAGGCAGGAAATGAAGTATGGGTCAAAAAGATGTGCATGGGAGAAAGTTGAATTTTGCTGTCTGGGTTGACTGCTTTACAATGGACTCAGAGAAAGGGAATGTAATTTATGAGTCATGATGAATGATAAAAGATGACTTCAAGGAAGATGGGTTCACCTCTAAGGTTTTGCATCTGGGTAAAAGAAACAGATCAAGGGTAGAAGTATGGGACACATTGATTTTAAAAGACAGATTTAAGAAGAATTTTAAAGATCAGGAAGGAGGGCTAATGTGCAATCTCTGCCCATCTTTGTCCTTTTCGAGTCTGTGACATTTGACTGTGAATCATAATTAAAATAAAGATCTTAATTAAAACAATTTGTCAAAAATAAAGAGATGGGGGAAATGGCTTTGCATAAACTAAAAACTTCCTCAGATTCAGAGTTGCAGTCCACTCATTTTAAACTCCACTTCTTCAAAGGTAGACAGGAGCGCCCATGAAGGCCAAATCAAAGCATATTGGTGTCTCCAACAAGCTAATGATTTGGCTCCCTTTTGATCAAATAATGTTTATACATTTGTTCACATTTATTTAGGGGAAGTGGAGAGAAACTGAGTCTGTTAAACAACTATTGAAAGTATACTATGATCCCTCCCCCAAAGTTTGTATGTTGAAAATGAATCCCTAAGGTGAAGATTTTAAGAGGCAGGCCTTTGGAGGTGGTTAGGTTATGAGAGCAGGGACCTCACAAATGTGATTAGTGTTCTTGTAAATGAGGTTTTACAAGCCTTCTTGGTGTGCTTCTGCTATGTGGAGATACAGCAAGGAAGGACCATCTCTGAAGCAGAGAGCGAACCCTCACCTGAATCTGTTGGTTCCTTGATTTTGGATGTTTCAGCCTCTGAAACATTGAGCAGCAAACTTCTATTAATTATAAACTACTTGGTTTGTAATCCAGTTAGAGTAGACTGAAAGAACTAAAGTGATTACATAAAATATATATAAATTAAATCTTTTATCCAATTTTTATTGTTGTGATAAAATATATGGATTATAAAATTGACCATTTTCCCCATTTTTAAGTATATATTTCAGTGGCATTAAGTACACTTAAATTGTTACACAGACATAACTACCATCCATCTCCATCTTGCAAAATTGAAACTCTGTACCCATTAAACAATAATTCCCCATTACCTACCTCCAGGCCTTGGGAACCACTGTTCTTATTTCTGTCTCTATGATTTTGGTTGCTATAATACCTCATATAAATAGAATTTATAGTATTTTCTTTTCGTGACTGGTTTATTTCGCTTTGAATAGTGTCCTCAAGTTTCATCTATGTTGAAGCAAATATCAGAATTACCTTTTTTTTTTCCTTTTGGTTACTGGCAATTGAATTCAGGAACACGTTACCACTGAACTACATCCCCAGCCCCTTTTATTTTTATTTTGAGACAAGTTCTCACTAAATTGCTTAAGGCATTGCTAAGTTGCTGAGGCTAACCTGGAAATTAAAACTTTCCTGCCTTAGCCTCCCCAGTCACTGGGATTGCAGGTAAATGCCACCACACCTGGCACAAGAAGGAATTTATTTCTATCATTTAGCTACTTGTTTTCTAAATGCTGCATAGCTTTTCCATCCCACTTCCTGCATTATTGTTTTCTTTTGTGCTAAATGATTTTTTTTGTAGTGAAATGTTTAAATTCTTTTGTCATTTCCTCTTTATTCTATAATTATTTTCTTTGTGGTAACCAAGGAGATTTCATTTAACATCCTGAAGTTATAATACTCTAATTTAGATTTATACATGCTTAACTTCAATATACAAAACTACTCTATGTCTTTGTCCCACTTTTTTCAGATGTTGATGTCACAAAATAAGATCAATAAAAATTGTGTTCAAAAACATGAAATAATAAATGTTTAAATGTGTTCATTCCCTAAATTTTGTAGAAAACAAGATGTTACAAACTGTTGCTACAAAAATAGTTCCCATGTTTTTACCTTTACTGAGTTTATTCCTCATTCAACTTTGAATTATTACTTAGTGCCCTTTAATTTTTTTTTTTTTTTTTTGCAGAGCAATTCAAGTGGTAACAAACTTCTTTAGCTTTTGTGCATCTGTGATTGTCTTATTTCTTCCTCAATTTTGAAGGAGAAAAATTTTTTCAGAAGCAGGACTATTGGCTGACAGGTTTTTTGTTTTTGTTTTTTTTTTATTTAAGCATTTTGAATATAACAGCTGCTGTCTTCCAGAGTTTTTGATGAGAAATCTGCCAATTATCAGATTGAGGATCCCTTTTATGTAATATGTTACTTCTCCCACTGCTTTTAACATTCTCTCTTTGTATTTTGAAAGCCTGATTATTCTCTTAGAGTGGGCTTCTTTGATGTCACTTGCTTGGAGTTCATTAAGCTTTTTAATTTTTATATTCATGTCTTTCATCAAATTTTGACATTTTCACCTATTATTTCTCCAAATATTCTAATTAGTTTTTTTCCAGTTTTCACCTCCTTCTCAGATTTCCAGAGTGTATGTGTCGAACAACTTGATGGTTTTCCATAAGACACTCAGGCTGTGTTTACATTCTTCAATATTTTTTCTTTTTATTGCTCAGAAATGATCATTGATGAAGTCCTAACCTCAAACTCACTGATTCTTTTGCCTGCTCAAATCTTTAACTTCATTAGCAATTGTTTTCCTTTTGGTTATAGTACTTTGCAATTCCAACATTCCTTTTACTTATTTTTTTAGGTTTTCTGTTTCTTTATTTGTGTCTATTTTTTTCCCACACATTGTTTTCTTGACTTTCTCCATATCTTCCTTTAGTTCTCAAGCATCCTTAAAATATTAAAAATCTTTGTTCTGGTAGACGTATCATCAGGTGTTTCTTTTAATTTTTCTTCAGGTGCAAGTTTCTTTTGGTTTATTCTTTTCCTTTGAATTTGTCATACATTTCTGTTTCTTTATATACTTTGTAAACTTTGTTGTTTTGGAAAATTTGAGTCTAAAAATGTGTTAACTCTTGAAATTAGACTCTGCACTTTCTCCTAGGTTTTTGTGGTTTTTGTTTTTGTTTTTTCCTTTTGATTGTTCTAGACTGTGTCTGTGCCAAGGGACCTGAAGTCTTTTCTCAGTCTCCACCTTTCCTTTGGCATATATGTCCACTTTCTAGTTTTCCTCATTAATTTAGTTGTTATTGAATGCCCTGGTCTTTAAAGTCTGACTTTCAAAATAAAAAAAGGAAAATGAAGGGGTGAAGGGTATCAATCATTTAAATGTCCTAGAAGTCATTTAAGTTAGAGGTGGAGGACTTTCAACAATGTGGTGAGATACAATGTCAACGGCCACCTTCTTCTTTGCATCTCTGCAATCAGAAGCAGCAATTAGCAGTCAGATAACAAATCACCAATATTGGAGGGTGATATTCTTTTTGCCTACTTTGGCACTTACGGCTCTGTGCACAGCATCTTCTGAAATGTGTGCATAAATGCTCTGGGGCTGGGGAATGTGTGGAGAGCAGTGACTTGGAACAAGGTCCTTAACTGCCTCAGAACTTGTGACTGCACTTTGCTTTGGGAACTTGCTATGCAAAGGTGCAGGACAAGATTGCCAGGATCTATATGGTATAGCCCTGCCTGAAGAAGTCCTGTGCAAAGGCATGGAATTACATCAGTCTTGACTTTCAGCTCAGACAAGAGCTGCCAGAGATAGAGAATTGTGAGCATAACAAGATAATCACAACATCTTGCAAGTGCTGCATCCTTCAAGCCTGGCTGCTTTGGAGAAACTTTCCAGCAAATAACCTTTTGATGATAAAAACCTATATAATAAATGTGCTGTGCTAGCCTTGGTTTACTGTTTCTCCATCAGAGGTCAGTGTCCCACCTAGTCCCAGCTTTCTCTTTGTAAGTGTTTGTCTTTCTTGATCCTCCATATCCCCTCGCCAGTTTTCGGGGTTCAGCCATGCAGGTCACCTCAGGAATATATAGCTACTACTGTGTTAAGAGCAGAAATTGACCAAAATTAGCCATAATTTACTATCTAATTCTTTACTTGGTAGTTGTAAGGCTTCAATAGACTCTAGAATTCTAAAATAATTACATAAGAAAGATTCTGCCAGGCCATTGGTGTCTAGGTGGGGAGTCAGATATCTGGCACTTCCTACTCTACCATATTCTTTGATTCTTATTGCTTTAAAAAATTTCAGGGGCTGGAATTGTGGCTCAGTGGTAGAGAAGTTGCCCAGCACATGTGAAGCACTGGGTTCAATCCTCAGCACCACATAAAAAAATAAATAAATAAAGTTATTTTAAAAATCCATATAATTTCAAAATACAAAGTACAGAAAAAAATTTCTCATTAAATTCCTTGCCTTCAATATTCCTGTGCTCTCATCATGGTTTGGCATATACTATGGTTTATAGTTTGCTACATATTTTCCCAGGTATTTTACCTATTGTTTTATATCATTTGTGTATATCATCCCTTATTTGGATTAAATTTTCATATTATATGGTGAAGAATTAATCCTACTCAATGTGAATCTGTACATTATTTTTGGTTTATAGGAGATCTCTAGGACTCTCAAATATTAAACCTGATAGAAGTATTTTTATTTGCCTGGGGACTTTGGCCACTGAATAGTCGAATAATGTCATATATGATGGGGGCTTTGAGTTATAACATATAATTTTAAACTTTTAGAGCAATTGGTGAGTAAAGGTGTTAGTCCCACTTCCAGGAGGATCTGGAGAGTAAAAGTAAATCAGGCAGGGAGTATTTTATTGAGCCCTAGTAAAAATTTTGGACACCAGAAGGTTGGGCATCATTTCCTGGTTAACAATACTCTGTGCTTATTGTTAAATAGTGTGACCAAGAGGAGGCAATATCATCCATAATCTACAGAAGAAGGATCTAGAAACTCCCTGTTGAATTCTTCCTGAACTGTACTTCATGTGTTTCTTCCCTTAAATTATAATCTGAATATAACAACTTTCAATTAATTCTTTGTACCCTTTTTTAGCTATTTTTCAAACCTGAGCATGGCTATGGGAACTCCATAAACTTGTAGTCATTGTCACAAGTGAGGACAGTTTCGTTTAGAAATTTTACACTCAGAAATCACAGTTTATATAACTCTAGGTCTATGTATTGTTCAGGTTTCCATTGTTGTGATAAAGTATCTGAAAAAAATATATATAAATTATAAAAGGAAGAAAGTTTTGTTTCAGATCATAGTTTCAGAGGTTTTAGTCAATAGTTGCTTGACTCTGTTATTTTGGGCCTGTGGTATGACAGATTTTCATGGTAGAGAGGACTGGTGAAGTAGAGAGCTGCTCACCTCATGGTGGCTGGGAAGCAAAGAGAGAACTAGGAGGAAATGGACCATGGTCAGAATATCTCCTTCAAGGGGAACTCCCAGTGACCTGATGTCTGTCTTCTAGGCCTTACCTCTTAAAGGCTCCACAACCTCCCACTGGTGATCAAGTGTTTAGCACATGATGTTTGCAGGATGTTTAAACCTCATACAGTGTACCCAACCATAACATACAATATATGTCACCATAAAATATATATAAAAATGAACTTCTTAATACCCAAAAAGTTAAATTTAGAGAATGAGAAGTCTTATTTTTCCTCTTTTTCAAATATTTCTTCACTGTCTCTGTTCATTTTGTTATTCATTTTAAATGGTTGAATTTTGCTTATCAGTTTTGACTAAGAATTTGATTAGTAGCATGTTTGGGACATCATTGGATTTACAGATGAAATGGACTCATTTATATATTTGTAATATTTAGTTTTTCCATTCATGAATTTTGCGTATCTCTCTATGTCTTCTTTTATGCTCACTAGTCTTAAAGATATCTTAGGTATATTCCTAAACATTTTACTACTTTGTTGCTTATTCAAGTAAAATTTTCTCTTTAATTGACTATCTTTGACTCTTTCTCTTATACTTTATTTCTTTTGAATGGGCACTGGGAATTTTTTTATGTATCTTGTGTAGCAATTATACTATAATCTAATTATTAATTTTAAGAAATATTAAAATCAATTCTTCTGGATTTTCTTTGTAGAAATCTGTATCATCAGTAAATTCCTTCAGTTTAGTATTTATATTTCTCGACTAACTGCATTGTCCAAGATAACCAGGAAGAAACTGATTAATGACAGTAATAGTGCTATGCACTGAATGTCACCCCTCATTTCTAAATGGGAAGACCAATTTCTAATGACATTTGAAGTAGGGCCTTTGAGAGTTAATTAGGTCATGACAGTAGAGCCCTTGTGAATGCCATTAGTACCCTCATTAAAAGAGACAGGGAGAGATATTCTGTCTCTCTTACTGTCTCTCTGTCTCTGTCTCTGTCTGTCTCTCTGGCATGGGGAAAACCAAGAAGAGGGCCATCATCAGAATATATTCATGTATCACCCTGATCTCAGACTTCCCAGTCTTCAGAATTGTGAGGAATAAATGTTTGTTCTTTAATCACAAAGTCTCAGATATTTTTGTTATAGTAACCTGAACTGACTAGGACAGTTGATGTCTGTAACTGTTCGCAAATTAAATGTTTGTTTTTTTTAAAGCTACTTACTTGTAAGCCTAAGTTCTGGTGCATGATTCTGATATACAAATGACATCAAATGAAATAAATTTCCTCCTATTAGTAGCTTACTATTCTTTTTAAACAAAAATCATATAAAATGCTTTTATTAAATCCATCAAGATTTTATGTTTTTTCCTTAATCCATTAATGTAATGACATATACATGATTTTCTTAATGCTACTCCCTCTATGTATTTCTTGGAAAGGAGCCCATCTTGATCAGAATACATTATTCTTTGTTCATTTTTATTGTTAAGACTTACGTTTCTATGCAGTATTACCTGGGGAACTTTCCATCCTTTTTTTATAATCTAAAAAGTTAATGATATTGGCACATATGAGAGTTCTATCTTTCTTTCAAATATAGCAACTATAGAATATGGAAATATATTTCTAAGTAGCACATATTCACTTTCTTGAGAAGAGAAATGGTTGATTAGCTTCTGTATATATATATACATATATATATATGTATATATATATAAAATATCCATGTGTTGAATGGTTCTGACAGTGATTTGTACATTTTAATGTTAGTCAAAACCTAAGGTTAGTCAATACCACATTAGTGTCTCTCTGCTCCTTGTATGCTCCCTCCAGGAACCAAGAGCTGGGAGAGAGACTAAATGTGAAAGCTGCCACTGCTGCATGGATTGGCTCTGCACTCAGGAAGACTCTGCAAAGGCCCAGGCAGGGTGAGCTTTTGTGTTAATAACCAGAGCTTCAAGGATCAAGTCCTTGACTCCAGGACATGTCATACTTCTCCTGGAGCATGTTCAAAGAGTATGTTTGCAAAGTATGTTTGCTTCTAGTTACAGTCCTTGTGTGTCCTAAGTAAACGGCATTCAACAAGTTAGCCTTGAACTGATGATCATCCCTTGCTTCCACTTAACTTTCAGTACCACCTAGGGCAGACTTGAATTTCTATAAATCTGTCTCTTTAAGTTTTGTAAATCCCTTTACTCTGCAATTAACCTACAACCACTCTTCTGCCTTTATCATTTCATTTTTCAATGTTGCAAACCTTCTTAATCAAGGGATTCTGTACAAGGTAGAGTGGGGGTTAAAAATTATAACACATATACTATTCTGATCCTAAAAGTTTGTTGGAAATTTCCTTTAATGAAATTTAGCACATCTAATAATTTTGTAGAAAGATCCTGATGACCTTTTCATTTTTTTTGTGTGTGGCTATTATTCAATTCAGGCTTTAGAAATGTTCTTGAATAAATTTTTAAAATTTATACATTATAGTTTTAGGCCTCCAATGACTACTTTTGATTTTGAAGCTGATGGGTTTTTTTTTTCTAAAATGTCTTGAATTTATCAATATTTATATTTTCTCTGATCAAACCCAATCTGAGACCTTTGGCACAGAGAGCTGTAGTTTTATTTATCACCAAGCTCCTTTTCCATCTGCCCCTGCCAAGTGTTCCATGCAATGATTATCTTGGATTTAGATTCATGAATTTTTTGTTTGTTTATTTGTTTGTTTTTGACATTGCACATCAGCATTTATTTTTAAAAAAACACTGTTTCTCCCAGTTTCTTAACTCAACATTTTTTTCTTAAATTTTACATATCATTTTTCTTGATTTTATATTTCACTTTCCAACAGAACATGACCTTTAATTATGTCTTCTCATGTCATTATTTGCTCATCCACTTGATGAAAATGTTAAGTATGGAACACTTAATTTTAAGAATATTATTCTTTTTTTTTTCTGTGGGAGATTGAAGATATTATTCAACCCTTTCTAATATACAAGGACCATACAGAAATCTAATGAAAATGTTTGTCTTATGCCTTTGTTAGCAATTTGATTATTACAGGAGAGTTTTTATCCTTTACTCTTAGAGTTCTTAGGTACATCAGGATATATGTATGTTTTTTTGTTTGTTTTTAATTTATGTTGTTTACACTCAGGGAGCAATTTAAACCTAAGATCTTAGGTCTTTTTTTTAAAGCTCAGTGGGAAATTCCTCTATTAGTACCTTTCTTGACTTACTCTATCCTTTCTTGCATTGGGAACTCCTTTTAAATGGAGATTGGATATCCTGGATAGATCCCTCTAAGTCTTACTTTGTATGCACCTTAAGTCTCTTTGCCTTACTTTCCCTCTTTATTCTTTATGGCCTGTCTGGATTTATTTTCCAGATCACTGATTTATTCTTCAGCCATTTCCTTCCTTTATTTATCCCTTTTTCTGATTTCTTCTAAGTAGAGGTAGCCATTTTATTTTACTAATTCCTTTTCTAAGTCAGACTTTATATTTGTCATGTAATAGCTATTCAGCTCCCCCCCAAGGATGTTAAATTACTTTGACATTTTTTAGTTATCCATGAATTTTACCATTTTCCAACACTGTTTCTATTTGTTTATCTTGATAACTCTCTTAGTTTCCTTCGTTTCTTCAAAAGTCTAGTGAAACCTGATTAACAATCTGATTTAAGAATGAAGGACTATGGGGCTGAGGTTGTGGCTCAGTGGCAGAGCGCTTGCCTCGTATGTGTGAGGCACTGGGTTCGATCCTCAGCACCACATAAAAATAAGTAAACAAAATAAAGACACTGTCCATGTATAACTAAAATATATTAAAAAAAAAAAAGAATGAAGGACTAAGCATATCAGTAAGGACAATGAGAAGCAGTTTCTTTCCAAATGCATAGATCTCTATCACAATTATCACTTCCTTAGAACTGATTGATCTGGGTGTGGAGTTTGAATTTTCATGGGAAATGAAACAGAATTATTCACTTTAGGGGGTCTTAGATGAACAAAAGTCAGAAAGACTGAGGGCTTAGCCTTCCAACAACTGCTAAGAATAAGAGGGATTGCCTTGACTCTGAAATGCTATCACCAGTCACCTTCCTTTGTTTTCTGTCCATCACCCTTCACCCTCACCTTTAACTTAAGTTGCAAACTGGAGAAGATTCAAGCTTCTCTATGCTTTGCTATCTGACCCCCATATCTATACTAGGAAAGAATAGAAAGTGTTCATTTGTTCCAAATGTATAGTACTTTTCAGGTAATTTCTCCAGGAGCCTTTCTCTGCTTTGTATGATCTGACTGTAAGTCTTGAAAATCATTACAATTGTTTGAACTGGCATTTTTCTCATATTTATGGTGTTATTCTGTTTCTGGTCAGTCTCTTATATGTACGTTTTACTTTTCAGATGGTCCTCAATTTTGTTTTTCTGCTGGTGATCCCTATCTTGTTTTCCATTGATATTCTGTACTTAATTCTTGTAATGCTATTTTTTCTGTAATTTAAACAATTTCATGCAGAAATTAGAATTGATGATTATGCTGTCTCTGTATTCTTCACAAAATTGCTATGATTGCCAATAAATATAAAGTGGATAACTTACTTCCTTTAACTCTCCTAAAGTGAGAGTTCTTTTAAATTCATTAACCCTTCTATAACTTTGTAACATTTGTAATTAACTTGTACTTTATACTTTTTCTGTCATTCATAGACAATGTTGCTCATGGTATCAGTCATATATATATATATATACATATATATCCACTTTATTCAAAAAATATTGCTTTAAGTGCTAATCTCATATTTTAAAATATACCTTCACAGAAACATCTGCACTGGTATTTGACTAGATATCTGTGTGCTATAGTTGTATTCACGTATATTCACTAATGTATGAATTATAGTCACATGTATAGCTTTATGAAGCTTTGTTCAAGGTATGTTTTAGCCAGGTGCAGTGGCACATGCCTATAATCCCAGCAGCTCAGGAAGCTGAGGCAAGAGGATCACATGTTCAAGGCTAGTCTCAGCAACTTAGTGAGGCCCTAAGCAACTTAGTGAGACATTGTCTCAAAATAAAATATAAAAAGGGCTGGAGATGTGGCTCAGTGGTTAAGCTCCCTTGGGTTCAATCCTTGTACCAGGGGAAAAAAAGATATATTTTTAGAAGTTCCCAAATATTTATTGAGTTTAAAATTAGGTATTTTAAGATATTCATTTATTCCTGACAGTTTCTCCTGTAGTGCATTAGTCACTTTCAGAATTTCAACCTATCACAACTATAAAGTGGAGATAACACTAAATGGACTGTTCTCAAAGTTTCTGGCATGGTCTACAGCAGCTTGATGAATTCAAAAATTATCAGCAGAGGTAACTAATGATGTAAGAACTTTCTGCTGCTTATTGTCATTACACTTACATTAAAAAATACATCATCTTTGGTGAATGAGTTAGTGTTTTTGCTCCAACTTTTTATTCCTTCCCTGTGATAGAACTTTGTGTCTATATGTTTTGCCATGTACCTTTCAGTAGAGTAGGTGGAGAATATATCTTCTCATTGGTATTGGTCCTTACTCTGCCTTGCTTTTGAGTAATAAATGTACACAGATGTGCAAACAGACTGACAGTGCATGGTCTGGTTCACCTTCTTATGCTTCCATTGTTTGGCATCAGAACAGAATTCACTAAACAGTCACTGTCTTAAAATAATAAATATATGAAGCAGATCTAAACTGGAGCTATAATGTGAATGAGAGTGCTAGCAGCCCACTCAGAACTATAAATATGAGACTTCATTATTTTTTAAGCTGTTGAAATTTTGGGATTGCTTCTTACACAATAATTTTACAAGTGCTAATGAATATCATGGAGAAAGGACCAATTTACATGTCATATTGCTTGAATTAATTGGTATCATATTTTACCTGTTCATTCCATTAATATTTTTTGAGTGACTACTATATGCCTGAAATTACTCTAGGCAGTATTATTACTTTTCTACTGCCAGTGATATTTCATCTATTTTTTTTTGGTATATGGTATAATAAAACTATCATTCTAGCTTCTTATTTAATTTGGATCATTGTAGAAAGCTGCTGTTGAAGAAAATAAACCTTGAAATTATTTTTATGAAGTAATTATTTTCAATAACTGTGTAGCTGGAAGGAAGAAAATCAAACGCAGAATATGATACTTTCTGATGAACAAAGGAATTTTAAACCTTCCATATACAAGTGAAGTTACAGATTGTGGGTTGAATACCACCTGAATAAGGACAGGTCAGGATCAACTGTAATTACAAATGACTCTAGAATCTCAGTAGCCTACAAAAACAAAGATGTATTTCTCATTAATGCTGTGTGGCCATCTTGGGATCATCTTTAGCTTTTCTTCATGTTGTCTTCTTCTCTGACCTGGGCTGATGAAATACCCAACATATAAAATATTGATGAAGTTACAGCAAAACCACTCTATTGTAGCTCATAGATTTTCTGTTTATAGTACAATCTTACTGTTTTGATTCTCATTTCATTGGCCAGTTCATGGGTCATAAAATTATAATCACTACAGGAGAACAATCATAAATTATAACACACCTTTTCCATGACAAACAAATAAAATGTATAGTGTCAAAACTGATGGTGTTTAGTTTTCACAGGGGGAGCACAGAACATCTGCAATCTATGTGTCTTAAGGAGAATTCCTCAAAAAGTGATAAGACATTTTTGGTGAGGAGATAGATATAGAATGGGTGTAAGTCTGATACAAATTTTATTCTAACAAAAAGTAGAGCAATATTCATAATAAGACTAAGTGAACATATTTTATCTTTGTCAATGACTTTGAAGTTCAGTTTTGCTTACTACAATGTATCTAAGTCCACAATATTTTATTTCCCCTCAATTTTTCATTAACATTTATTAATAAGATTCTTTATAATTTCTGTTATAAGCAAGATTTTTATTAGATCATTCGGAATCAAAGTTTATGGAGCATATAAATTTTCTATTTTGATATGAAAGATTATAGGGTTTATATTTTTCTATCTTCTCAATAATTCAAAAGAGCAAAATACTTGACATAAAATAAGATTAAGAAAATCTTCATTCTCTGCCTACAAATATATTCCTAGCTGTCTTTAAAGATCATTTAACCTTTATAAAACCTGAAGTAATACTTCACCTTTAAGAAGCACTTTCCAAAAATTCAATTAATTCTCATTACAAACCTGTGAAATATGTACTAATATGTAGATGGATGTATTTAGATTACAGGAAGTTAACTAACTTTTGAAACATCAAATACTTTAGCAAGAATTTGCTAAAAGGCATTTTGCTAAAAATTCCATACTCTATAAGCGCAATGGTTACAATGGCTAAAATTTACTTTAAGACACTTTGGTATTATGGGTATGATAAAATGTGTGTGCCAGTTATTTAAACTTTATCTGTAGAGGTCCTCAGATGAATCTGTCAGGAATTCTGACCCTAGAAGTGAAGAGCTAGAAATATGGCAAAGTGCCACCCTTTTTCAAGCCCTTTTACTGGTGATATTTAATCAACAACTGATTCTTTACCAAGGGGGCAGTAGGTGTAAAAAGGGATTTTTACTGGTGAAACTAGTCTTAGTAATGTTTCCATTTATTTTTTCAAGGAGATTGTCCTTGTAAAATCGAAGATATTCAAGATATGAGGTTTGGCTAACCTACCCTTATTCCATGGACCCTCCTGAGATCCTGCATTCTTAATACCCTAAATGAATCTAGTTATTATCTAGTTATTGATTTTGGAAGTTCTACTGGATTATATGATGCTAACTAAATGAAAACTCTGTCTCAGGAATTTTGTCTTCATCAAAATGATTAAGTGATTGAAAACACCTAAAGGACATAGAGTTAGGAATTCTTCAAGCATAGAAAATTGATTTCGCAAACCCATTCTGTGCCAGCTTTGTTCATAAGTAGTAACCTAATAGATGTCTGGAGGAGCAGCATTAAGGAATATGCAGCTTTTTTTTCTTTGTAACATAGCAGCTAAAATGGAGAGTAGCAAATATCACCCCTCTTGTATTTCACTGGCATCAGCTTTACCTATGGTCAAAATCACTTAGGTTAGTTCTCAGTCACACCTTATGTCTGCTTGCCAGCACCATGCAGTATGTCTTCTGGAATGCTGTTCCTTGTAAACTGAGGTTACCTATATGCTAGTATTGAAGATACTACTCACTAACAAGAGTATGTTTTTTTCCCAGGGCCTTAAAATGCCCTGGACAAGTACCTGAACTCTAAAAATAGTTGTGTAGGCTAGACACCAACTCCTTAAGTGTGTTTTTTCAGACAGATTTGGCATATCCTGATTCTTTCTATGTAGAATGAGAGCTTCTACTGCAATTTGGGAATAAGTGTTCTTTATATACAGCAAACATACAGAGAAAATATTGATACTTAGTAATAAAACAAGCACTTAGCAATTATGCAGAGCCCATCTTTAGACAGCTTTACAAATATCAGCTAATTAAATTTTACTAAAGATAATTTATTTATAACATAATAAACATATGGTGGAAACAAGAAAAATGAAGCACAGCCAGAGAAAATGACACCAAATCACATGTTAATTGATTGAAATTAGTTTTTCCCCTCATAGGGTACATGCTCAACAGACTTCAATACTTTTTAAACAGTTTCAAAAAAGCTGGGTAAATTCCTGCAGAATATGGCAGACTTCAAGGCACTGCTAATATGCCTTTCAGATCTCCTTCAAGTGTCATAGCCATCATCTCAAAAGAAAAGAATTATTTAACTGTTATTATAAAATCTGATTTTGAGTAAAAAATCAAGTTGCATTATTAATTTAAATCAGGCATTAAAAAGTATTTTTCCACTGGGTTTTCACCTTAGATTGGCTTTGATGCTCTACCATCATCTTTCATCTTTTTTGTTGTGTTTTCCAAACTGGCAGTATTATTGTGATCTTGCGTCTTTGTTGATAGCAAAAAATAATTAGCCAATTTTGCAGCCCAGTCTTTACAATTTTTACACTACTTTATGTGTTTGAAATCAAGTGTATAAGTAGGGATTTAGAAACGGACTTGGCCTTATAACTTAAATTACCAAACACTCTGTCAGAAAGTTCCAGGAGTTGTATGGATAGGGATAGGTGCTGCTATCATATTTTTGGAGTTTTACAATAGATTATAATTTTTTTTTCACTTTTTCCCTCCTTTAAGACTTTGACAATTTCTAATATTTTTATCCTCTCTTAAAACTTGGTGTGGCAGACTTACTCATGTAAATTAAAAGAAGCAAATTTGTCACTGATGCCTTACTACTTGTAGCACAAAACTCAAACTCCTCATCATGATATAGAAGATTTCATTTTGATTCCTAGTCTCTAAAAGCTGAACCACTTAGATCTGGAATTCCAGTTGTACAGGGAATTTTTATGTTAATTCATATCTTGACTTTGTTTCAATACAACTTACTTCTTGGTACATGATATACTTTCTTTCACCTGGCAAATCTCTAATTTTTCCATCCAAGCTACCTGTTGTGCATTACTAGCTCACAGGAATAGAAAATGTTTTGTTTCCCATTATTTGTGGGCCTATCACTGTTTAGGGAATTGCAAAGGCCAGAACTTGGCTCTATTAAGCTGACAAAGAAAAAACACCCTAACATATTAAAGAGATTCTCATAGCTGTGCTTCCACACAGACCAAAAATCAGACGGTCAAGGAAATAGAGCTGCTGAGAGAAGCAGATGTCAACTTGAATAGAAAAATAACATGAACACTTACAGAGTATTTATGACTGGGAATATAAAAAGAAATCAACGAAACATGATTTCCATCCAGCTAAACAATTCAATTGGAAGACTGAAGAAAGTGTGGCCACTGTTGAGATGTGCACCAGTATTCTGGAATATCAAATAGAAGAAATAAAGAAAAGCAAGCAAATATTTTTAAATGGAGATATTGATGGAAAAGATAAGATATTCTAAGGATAGAACCAAGATATAACATGCTAATAATAGGATTTCCAGAAAAAGAGAGGAACAGATGTAGGGGTTACACTAATTTAACAACCATTCAACAAAAATATCACTGGGCTAAAGAAAGACATGATTTTATAAATTCAAAAGATGCACTGAATTTCTGGTATGAGTGATAAAAAAGGACATGTACCTAGGCATAAAAATTTCTAAATTTAAAGATAAAGAAAAATCTCTTAAAGTTCCAGAATGAAAAATCTGAGTTGTACCAAAGCAAAATAGGCTAAAAGATGGTGAGATAGCACATTAAAATGATGGTGTTGCATATGAGTTAAAGCCTCAAAAATCTACACCTGGACAATATATTGACATGTAAGAGCAAGAGGGTCAGGTCAGGGTTCAGGAGAGATAGATAATCAATAATTCAGATTATATACCTTCTTATGTAGTGGAATATATAATTTATCATTTCACTAATAGTAAAAGGTGGTATTACTAATAATTATATTGTAACAGACATGAATGAGGACTTCCTTGGAACACTGGGATGGCATATAATTTATAAGCCTAACTGAGAGTGAAAGATGATACCTTCAGTTCATAACCAAAACAATCAGGACTTCATAGGGAAATGGAGACAAATGATGTCTGCTCATCTACTTTTGAAGAAAATGCTGGTGAATTTGAACCATATTAAAAAAGAAAAACAGAAAATAAATTGGAGGAAATGATTCAGAACTTGGAATGAGATAATGGTGAATGGGGAAGAAAAAATGGTGAGCATTTAAATTTAAATAGTGACAGACAATTTGGAAATAGTAATATAATTTTAAAAACAAAGATGAGTGCTAATCATAATTTAAAAATAAGAAAAATAAACTATGGAAACACAAATTGGGGTAAGATAGAAAAGAGTGGGCAAAAAGAAGATGAGGGAGGATCATGGAAGTCTTTTCATAGTCTTGAGCTATTAATGAGGATAGGGGAGAAATTGTGCAATATAGTATCTAGCATTAGCCAAATTTAAGATTAAGGGCACAATTCCCCAAAATTTCTATGTATTGCCAGACTTTGACAACAGTCACAAGTTCAGGTGTCCTGAGGTTCAGATACATTGCTACAAATTTGGGGATCTCCATGGAATTCCTCGTGTTTATTGATTTTCTAGAATAACACAGAATTTAGGAAAGTACTGTACTTAAGTTTGCAGCTTTATTGTAACAAAAAGATACAAATCAGAACCAGCTGACAGAAAAGTGGGTAGGGCAGACTTTGAGACCTGGAATGTTCTCAACACAAAGATTATATGTCCTCAGGGATATGTTATCCTCTCAACATTGATGTGTGATAATACACAGATTTTTTGGCAATCCAAGAAATTTACCGCAGCTTTGGTGTCCAGAGATTTTATTGAGGTTTCATTATGTACATTAAGTGAGTCATTGTTCATTTGGTTGAATTCAATCTCTGCTATTTCTCTGGAGGCCAGGAAGATATGTGGCTCAAAGCCCAACCCTCCAATCACATGGTTTGTCTTTCTCGCATGGCCAGCACTTTTTCTGAGTCATTTTTTGGCAAACGTGATCAAGTGTGGTCAAAGTAACTACCATGAACTGTAAAAGCTTTTATGTTACTTGAGGAATTCCAAGAGTTTAGTGATTACTATAAAAGAACTGGGTACAAAGTCCAGATCTTTCTTTGGGCTGAGGTCAAATCTTTTATTACATGAAAACATCTTTGTGAAGGGATTGTTATTCTTTTCAGTTTATATTATAGAGGTCATGTATCTGAAAAGAAATGTAAATATATAATATGACTTAAAAATTAGCACAGGGAGCTGAGCATGGTGGCACATGCCTGTAATTCCAGTGGCTCAGGAGGCTGAGGCAGGAGGATCACTGGTTCAAAGCCAACCTCAGCCTTACATAGTGAGGCTGTAAGCAACCTAGGGAAACCCTGTAGCAAAATAAAAAATAAATAAATAAAATGGGCTGGGTATGTTGCTCAGTGGTTAAGCACCCTTGAGTTCAATCCCTGGTACCAAAAAAGAAAAAATTAGCAAAGAGGAAAAATTAATGAATTTCTGGGTTAAATAGGAATAAATAAGAAAAAAATTAAAAGATGAAATATTAGTCGATGAATAAAGATGGTGAAGTTTACAACTAAGAAGTCATTTCCTTGATATACCATTTGTCTTATTCTCCATCCTATTTGCTAGTCTGTGGATTTAATAAAACAAGATGAACTGCTTCAGAAGGCGAGTAATCTGTGATTGAGAAAATAGAAGTCCTGGATGTTAACATCCTTGAGCTACAAACTCACCTTGATGTTAGTCTTTTGTTTTGGTTTGTTTTTGCAGTACTGGGGATTAACTACAAGGGCACCCTACCACAGTACTACATTTCTAGCCCTCTTTATTTTTTATTTTGAGGCAGAGTGTTGCTAAGTTGCCCAGGCTGGCCTAGGACTTTTGATCCTCCTTTCCCAGCCTCCTGAGTAGTTGGGATTACTGGTGTGCACCACTCCACCTCACACATACCTTGATATTGTCATGGAAATAACTTATTGTTAGAGGATCCTAATCCCTATTCTTAGTAGCATAGCTAGGCAAAGAGATACTAAAAAGTTACTAAAAAGAAATAACCATAATGGATATAATAAGATCACACAAGGAGGCATTTGATGTTAAAAGCACACACACACACACAAATGCTAAAATAGGTTATTGTGTAATAAGAAGAGGAAAATTCAATGTGATGGAATAAGTAATCCTAGTATATGTACTCCATTCAATATAACCTCTAACTACATTAAAAAAAAACTTAAAAATAAAATGGATATATTTTTAATTGTAAATTTATGACAGAAGAATTAAAAATACCTCTTTTGGATCCAAAATGCTATCATAAACAAAAAAAGAGATTTTAATGATGAAACCAATAGGCATGATTAATAAATACATATGAAATACAATATATATCAAATAAAAACTATCCAGAATTTTATTTAATTGATATTTCCATAAAAAGTCATATTTTTTTCTAAGTTCAGAATTTTTCAGAGCATATTCTCTGCTTAAGATTTAACCAAATTAGAAATAAATAATTTAGCATGTAAAACATCTTAATAGTTTGAAAGACTTTTAGATAGCTTACATTAAAAACAAGTCAAAAGTGAAATTAAAAATGATTTAAAAAGAAAAGAAAAACAGCATGTCAAAACATGGAAATCAGAAAAATAAATACACATAAGAAAATGTGTATCTATTTTGATTTTGTAAAATGATAAAAAATGGAAGGACATGGTATTTATCTTAAGGAATTGACATACACTAAAATCAAAAATAGTTTGGAAGAATTTCATTAAGAGTGAGACAATAGTATTAATATAATGGGAAAACAGTGGAAATAGTTTTTTAAAACCTAACTAAACCTAAAAGAACTGGTACTGTGAAAAAATTTCGATTGATTAACATAAATTACTTTGAGACTTCATAGTAGAATTAATTCTAGATTAACATAGGTCAAAAGTGGTTGATGGTTTCCATGACAGAATGGTTTTAATTTTATTTGTAATCTCCCAAGTCTCTGTTTTGATGAATAAGTATTTTAAAGATTAGCAATGAAATTTAAAGTGATAAACAGGATGATTTTACTTAATCACTGTCTAATCTATACATTGTCAATCATACTTTGAACTGTTTTGTTGGGTTAATGAGTCAGGATCTACTGGAAACCCATAGATGCTCCATATTATATAGTCTATCCTTCCCCTCTTTAATGAAATAAATCACAGAAAGCCAGAAATTAGTATTCTGGTTTATTTTGGACAGGTGGGATATTGTCAGGATTTAGTTCACAGGTCTTTCAAGTCAACACAGTTTGTTTTCTTTGTGATGTCAAGATAAAATCTGAAGTGCCGGTTATTACACAACAGATTGTTTCGAAATGTAACCTAGTCACACATATCTTTTTGTATCAGCTCTGTAAAGATGATAAATAGCTAAAACCATGTTGCCAAAGGGAAGAAAAGAACAACAGGCAATCAGGGAACAAAAATGCAGGCCATTTGGCTTTCATGCAACTGTATCTACCTGCGTTGCCAGAGGAGAGGTGGACCTTGCAAGGTAAATAATGGGTCCAGAGACTCAAGCCCCATCTGTTCAGACAGGCCCGAGCTCTCTGGGATGACAACATTTATGCTGGGCATTGATTGATATCATCTCAATTGGCTCTTGACATGAGAGGGAGTTGAGAATGTCTGAATTAGAAACTGTTCCCAGGATCCTGAATGTGAGCCAAGGATCGCAGTTATGAAAACACTGTAGTGAAACAAAGAACTGTCTTTTTTCCATCATCCACTACCCCTCAAAAATAAAATAAGGAGGAAAGCAAAGGGAAAGAAAAAGCAAAAGAAACAACAAAAGAAAAGCAAAAGATAAAGAAGAAATGAGATGGCAGAACTGAGTCCAAGGCTAGGAAATGACGAAATACCAGCTGCCTATTTGCAATGAATAAAAATTTGCATGTATTTGACCCATATGGTCCTTTCAGTCACATTTATTTCTTTTATTTTTAATTGTTCTTAAATGTTAATTTATTTTCCTTGACATAAAAATGAATTTTAATTCAATATTGACACTTTACAATGATAATTTATGGAGTTTTGTTTGATTATTAGGTTTTAAAGCCATCTTCATAATTATGCTGCATACTATGATTACATATTGATGCATTAGTTTTTCTGCATTTTACACTTCATTTTTTATAGTTTATTTATTCTACTTAGGTATACATGATAGCAGAATGCATTTGATTCATTATACATAGATGGAGCACAACTTTTCATTTCTCTGATTGTACTGATACAAAATCATATATATGCAGTCATATATGAAGCTAGGGCTATGATGTCCATCGTCCATTTCATTTTCTCATCTTTACTGCCCCCATGCCCCTTCCCTCATCCCTCCCCTTTGACCAAAATTCCTCCATTCTCCTGTGTCCTCTCCCTCATTATGGATCAACATCCACTTATTGGAGAACATTTGACATTTGATTTTTGGGGATTGGCTTACTTCGCTTAGCATGATCTTCACCAATTCCATCCATTTACCTGAAAATGCCATAATTTTATTCTTTTTTATTGCTGAGTAATATTCCATTGTGTGTATATACCACAGTTTCTTTATTCATTCATCTATTGAAGGGCATCTAGGTTGGTTCCACAGTTTAGCTATTGTGAATTGAGCTGCTATAAACATTGAAGTGGCTGCATCACTGTAGTATGCTGTTTTGAAGTCCTTTGGGTATAGACCAAGGAGTGGGATAACTAGGTCAAGTAGTGATTCCATTCCAAGTTTTCTAAGGAATCTCCATAATGCTTTCCAGATTGGTTGTACCAATTTGCAGTCCTACCAGCAATATATGAGTGTGACTTTTCCCCCACAACCTTGCCAACACTTACTGTTGTTTGTATTCTTGATAATTGCCATTCTGACTGGCATGAGATGAAATCTTAGTTTTGATTTGCATTTCTCTAATTGCTAGAGATGCTGAACATTTTTTCATGTCTGTTGATTGATTATATATCTTCTTCTGAGAAGTGTCTGTTCAGCTCCTTGGCCCATTTATTGATTGGGTTGTTTGTTTTTTTTTGGTGTTAAGTTTTTTGAGTTCTTTATACATCCTGGAGATTAGTGCCTATCAGATGTGTGTGTGTGGCAAAAATTTGTTCCCAGAATGTAGGCTCTTTGTTCACTTCATTGATTGTTTCTTTTGCTGAGAAGAAGCTTTTTAGTTTGAATCCATTCCATTTATTGATTCTTGATTTTACTTCGTGTGCTGTAGGAGTCTTGTTAAGGTAGTAAGGTCCTAATCCAACATGATGAAGATTTGGGCTTACTTTTTCTTCTATTAGGCATAGGGTCTCTGGTCTAATTCCCAGGTCCTTGATCCACTTTGAGTTGAATTTTGTGCATGGTTAGAGATAGAGCTTAGTTTCATTTCGCTGCATATGGATTTCCAGTTTTCTCAGCACCATTTGTTGAAGAGGCTATCTTTTCTCCAGTGTACATGTTTAGCTCCTTTTTCTAGTATAACGTATTTAAGTGGGCTTGTCTCTGTATCTTCTATTCTGTACCATTGGTTTGCATGTCTATTTGGATGCCAGTACCATGCTGTTTTTGTTACTATAGCTTTGTAGTATAGTTTAAGGTCTGGTATTGTGATGCCTCCAGCTTCACCCTTCTTGCTAAGGATTGCTTTGGCTATTCTGGGTCTCTTATTCTTCCAAGTGAATTTCACGATTGCCTTTTCTATTTCTATAAGGAATGACGTTCAGATTTTAATTGGGATTGCATTGAAACTATATAGCGCTTTGGGTAGTATGGTCATTTTGACAATATTAATTCTGCCTATCCAAAAGCATGGGAGATTTTTCCATCTTCTAAGGTCTTCTTCATGTCTTTCTTTTGTGTCCTGTAGTTTTCATTGTAGAGATCTTTGACCTCTTTTGTTAAATTGATTCCCAAGTATTTTAATTTTTTTGAGGCTACTGTGAATGAGGTGGTTTTCCTGATTTCTCTTTCAGAGGATTCATCACTGATGTATAGAGATGCAATTGATTTATGGATGTTGATTTTATATCCTGCTACTTTGCTGAATTCATTTATTAATTCTAGAAATTTGTTGGTGGAAGTTTTTGGATCCTCTAAGTATAGAATCATGTCATTGGCAAATAATGATAGTTTGAGGGTTTTTTTCCTATCCATATCCTTTTAACTTCTTTTGTCTGTCTAATTGTTCTGGCTAGTGTTTCAAGGACTTTGTTGAAAAATAGTTCTTGAAAAACACTGGAGATATAATGTTACCAATTGCATAATATTCACTACATCTATATAAGGAAGTTAATCACATATCTTGTTATATAGATTGTTTCTAATACTCCAATATTTTAAATAAAATTATAAAAAATGTGAATGTACATGTGCAGAGAATTTCTTTGTCATTCAGATTGTTTCTTTTTTTTTAATATTTTTTTAGTTGTAGATGGACACAATGTCTTTATTTTATTGCTTTGTATGTGGTGCTGAGGGTCGAACCCAGGGCCTCATGCATGCGAGGCAAGCGCTCTAGCACTGAGCTACAATCCCAGCCCCAGATTGTTTCTTTAGGTTGAATTCCAAAAGAGAAATCTCTGGTTTGAATATAAACATTTTAAATTATTTGTATAAGTGTTGCTCATTTTTTCTCCCAAAATATTTGTAATATTTTGCATAACAGTAGAAAGATCTAATGATACCAGCAGCTATTAGTGAGCTCATTGGTTTTCTGTTACTTTTGTTCTTGTTTTGTTTTTAATAATGTGGCAGACAATATAGTATCTCATTATTTTAGTTTTACATTTTTAATTGCTCATGAGATCAAATAAAGTTTAATACTTTTTCATGTATTTCTTAATTAGTTGTTTAATCTTGGGTAATTTGTTAATCTATGTTTTATTTTGTGTGTTTATTAACATATCAGGCACTGAAATCAGACCTACCCAATCTCTGATCCCACATAAATTGCACAGTCTTTGACTATTTTCTTGAATTCTTTTATCTCAATTATTTTACTTGTGAAAATGGAACAATATTGGTATGGCATTCAACTCTTCATAAGTAAATATTTCTCTCAAATTCTAGGTCATTATATTTAATTGTTTCTTAGATCTATTCTCTTGTGACTCAAATCTATCTCAAATTCAGTAGAGCTGAAATAAACTTGTATTTTTGACATTCAACCTCTTATATGTTTTTCTGTTTTGATGAACAGCGTTATCATCCACCCTTCTGAACAAACCAAGAACTTGATTATCATTCTCTCTTATTTTCCAAAATTAATACCTACCTAGTCTTTGTTAAATTTTACATCCTAATATCCTTTTGTCATATTTTGTTGACTCTAAAATCCCATCAGCTATATAATATGCACATTATTTTAAGTACTTATATGAAAGAGAAAAGCTCCCAATCATGTATTGACCCTTTGCTTGACCAAGAGTCTTAGAGGTTCAGGGTTTTCCACATAGTATTGTCATCTGTGCTATCAAGAAATTTGGTGATGTGCCATTTCTAAGAGTTACACTCTGTTATCCTCTAAGTTTTTCAAATTTCTGTGCTCTTAATATAGCAATTGAATAACTAAATACAGTACAGAAATTTAAGAAGTGTTCTGATTTCAGATATGTTGAACAATTTCTAAGTGCATCATTGACTTTTGAAATATAATACTTCTCTTTATCTCCCCTACCATCCCAGTCATTCAAGTTATACTCATATCTTGTTTCAACAACTGCAATAGTTATCAAAGTAGTGTATGTGCTTTTACTCTGCTCATATTTATCCATTCTCATCTCCACCTAGCAGCCAGACAGTTTGAAAATCTGATTATGTCACTTATGTTGACCCCTCCTTTTTTGGTTCCCTTCAATAATCTTCCATTATACTAAGAATAAGGTAAAAAACTCCATATTGAACAACCAGGTCTTGCATGACCTGACTCTGCCATCTCTGTTCCAGGCTCACAGGCTCATCCTTCTCTATTTCTCTTCACTCTCTCCAATTCAGAGGTAAGAGCAACTCTGCTTCTTTCTTGAGTCTTTGTGTGTGTGTGTGTGTTTATACATATATATATATATAGCCATATATATATATGACCAAATGCTCATTTCCTCATAATAAAATTAGACTTCAGATCTCAACTCAGCTTACTTCCTCAGGAAAGCATTCTCTAATCTCTTCAGTTAGGTAAAATTATCCATAGATGTCATTTGCATTGCACTTATTATGGTTGCAATATTAGACTTATTTTTGTGATTATTTGCAAAAACTACAAAGTCTATAATGACAAGGACCATGTTTCCTTTTGTTCACCATTTTATTGTCAGTAATTAGCACAGATTCAAGGAAAAAACAAATTATCATTCTTTATTTATTGAATGTACAGAAGAATAAATTGTTCTTATTAGGACTGAATGTGATCATGCAGATGATGATAAATCAGCATTAATTGTTTCATAGCAAGGACTTGATAAATGTTCTCTTATTGTTGACTTACATTCTTTATATACCTACTCTGAGATCTCAACCCATCTTAAAGAGTTAATCTTTCTTACATATCTTCACTAATTTCAATGTGCTTGGAGTGCAGGGGATCAAAATGATCTCTCCTAGTTGTGTATGAATTGCACCGGTCCTGTAACTTTAGGTTGCCTTGACCTCGATTGTATTAAAACCTGCTGCATTGAGAACATGATAAGTTTAAACTGCAAGAAGTAAGCCCTAGAGTTAGATCACTGGAAAGGTGAGAAACCAAAGGCCAAATTTGTCTCCATTTAGGAAGTTTGAGTCTATAATGGTTTTTCTGATTTTCTGTCTTTGTTTATTTTATTTTTTCTTAGTAAAAGCAAAGGATGACAACAGGTTTACTTTAAATTGCTTGTTATACTATCTTACTTAAGGAACACCAGCATTTCATTGTAATTATCTCTGTTCCTTTAAAAATATACATTTCCTTGTTTAAAGATCAATCCCAGTTCTGCATTACTCATTAAAATTCCTTTTATACAAACATAATTTGTATAAAAAGGAAGCCTATAAGAATGTCCCACTTAACATATCATTTCTATGCTTTTGCCTCTGTTTAATTGGAGTTTGGGGTGGACATTTCATGATCATCGTGCACTAACTGAGTATGTACTTTAGATGGGGGCAAGGTTAGGCAGTGCAAAAGAGACAGAAAGATCAGAGGCAATCACTACAAACTCTCTCAAATCCCTTCTTTTCTTTTCCTTAACATTTCTGAATACTGGACAGCCTTTTTATCCTTTGAGAACAGAAAGAAAAGTTTGATGTTTTAGTTAAAAGATAACTACTCAAAATCAAGTCTAATAAGCTTCTAATTCCTGATCAGTCCATATACTATAGCTTCCTGTGGTAGATCACTGTCTTCAAATCTTTTTCTGTATCCACATCCTTTGCCATGTGCCATTATGGTTGCTGTAAGGATAGATGTGTTACCCTACTCCAGAGAAGTTGTACTTAGCCATGTAATTTATGTTAGCCAAAAAGATTTTCTTGGGCCTGATTATAACAAAGGTTTGAGCCGGACACAGTGGCACATGCCTACAGCACTTTGGGAGGCTGACACAGGAGAATCACGAGTTCAAAGCCAGCCTCAGCAACGGCGAGGTGCTAAGCAACTCAGTGAGACCCTGTCTCGACATAAAACACAAAATAGGGCTGGGGATGTGGCTCAGTGGTTGAGTGCCCCTGAGTTCCATCTCTGGTACCAAAAAAAGAAAAACCAAAAAACAAAGGTTTGACACTGGCTTGCATGATTGGCTTGCTGTCTTGTCTTTCTGTCATTGTCATGTCAAACACATACTCAGGGTAGCTGACTAGTCCAAAGAGAATGCAAGGCATGTAGGGCATGTCTAGATGACTCATGGCTGGGAACCCACCCTAACTGAGCCAAAATTACATTAATTGACTCCCACCCACAAACCTATGAGCAAAATAAACAAAGCTTATTGTTTGACATGAACTTTTGGAATACCTTGTTATCTACCAGTAATTGATTAATATATATCATCATATTTTCAGATAATTAAGAAAGATATATACATAAGATGCCTAATACCCTGAGATATATAGTATTTTCTAGACTATGTAATGGAGGGAAAACTTAAGAAAGAACAAAAGGCTTTGACAAAGCACTCTGGAATTCTAAAATCAATAGTTGACCATTTATCACTCCTCTCTACCAACTATGTGTCTTTTGGAAAGATATTGGTCTTCTATAAAACTGGGTTTTCTCATCTGTAAATTGAAGTTGACATGACTCGTAGTATTTTAATGATTTAGGAACTCATGCTTAGCAGAAATGTGGAATGTAGCTTTCATTAGATGTTAACTATGTTATTGTGATTATTTTATCATTATTATTAATTATAACTATTAACAATTGTGATTATTATCAATGCTATTTCAGTAAGTTCCTAATGGACAGAAAGTGTTCACTCTGGAATATTGGCCAATTATGCTTTTCTTTTTCACCTACTTCAAAAAAATTACCAGATCAAAAATTAAGTCTTCTTTTTATAGGTCCAATTTATCTATTGTTCAATGTGTTCATTTTGATGAAAATTTAAAAATTTGTAGCATTTAAAACTGAGGAGTTTGACTTCTATTATATCCTTCAACTTTAAGTTTGTTTTGTGTGTGTGTGTGTTGTTTCAAATAGGGCAAGATCATAAGGGAGACAGGATCATTCTGTTCTATAACTTAAGCTTGGTGATTCTTTCTAGCCAGGAAATCCCACTAGCACAAACTCTTTTGTTTAAAAAGCTCTGCTCAAGAGAACGGTTTTCTTCATGGGAAAGATCATTTCAAAATATTATAGCATATATTCATTTCTTCATTTTTAAAATATGTCTCTTTCATCAGTAAATAAGCTTCCTGAGAAAATAGATCTTGTCCCTTGCTCACTACTGCATCCTCAAAACCTAAAATAGAACCTGGTATATTGGGTTCACTCAGTAAAGAATGAATAAATGAATAAATGAATGAATGAATGCACTTCTGCAATTGTAGCAATTTGGAAGGCTAAAGCAGGAGGATCATAAGTTCAAGATCAGCCTGAGCAAGTTACTGAAACCCTGTCTCAACATAAAATTTAAAAAGAGCTGGGGAGATAGCTCAGTAGTAGACCACCTCTGGGTTCAATCCTCAGTGTCAAAAAATAAAAAAATAAATTTTTTACTGAAGGCAAGATTTTGGAGTTAGAAATAGGAAAATATATTTCATAACTGTTCATCTTTAGTGGATGACTTTCTTCTTCTACCTTCTGGTGAAGTTTTCTGTCTTGTCTTTATACATTTATCTTTTGGGGTCACAGAATTATAGCTCTTAGAAATGAAAACAACTTCAAGACTCTGACTCCTTTATAGTCATGTATAGCTTTGTTTTCTTTCAAGACCTTTCACTTTAGAAGGGAAATTGATTTTCTCTGGATCACTGAACCAGGCACATGGTTTTTACTTGCTTGAGTAGCATTACCTGAAATCCAAGGGCTCTGATGCCAAAATATGATTTATTCAATGAAGGTAAGAGAGAAAAGAAACAAAGTATAAATCGATTTATTTCAGGATAGAAATATAGACTCAAAACCCACAAATTTCCTAAGAGAAGTTACCTATTTTTGGTTCCTTAATCAGATCACATAGCAGTCCATACAGTCACACTTTAAATGAACTGAACTGAATAAATTAACAGGGACTGACAGTTGGAGACAAATTACTGAACCCTTTTGGTCAAGGCATATGATTATGTATCTTAGAGCTTTTGCTGAAACTCAGGTAAGGCCTTTTGGTTGTGTTGATTAATTTTTAGAAGTGATTTTTCATTGTCTAATTGGACTGTTGTGAAAATATACTCCGCATCACTTAAGTTTGTAGGCATTAGCTGCTCAGAGCACCTGTTGACAAAGACATCCTAGAGCGAATCGTACAGATTTCCTAGAGAAGCTGAACTTTTTATCTTAGGTCAAATAGATCCTTTTCTCCCATTTCTCCTTTCAGAGTTGGAAGCCTCATACTCAACAGAGAATACAGTAGTACTTGGAACACACAGAATGTGTTCCAAAACCCCCATCAGACACCTGAAACCACAAATAGTACCAACCATATATATGGTTTATTTTTACACATACACAAATTTAATGCACTTTCCATCTTAATTACTTATCATGCACTAAGCTGCACCATAGCTTAATTACTTATCATGCACTATTGCCATTTAGAGTATGAAAACAAAATCAGCACAATTTTTTCTTCTTCACAATTTCATGAGTGAAAGATTAGTTCTTACTATAAATTTAAGTAACCTTGACATGAAATGTTTTTTGCTTCTTTATGAAGTCAGAAACTTCCACCATTTCACTTACAGGAAATACTTTATGGTTTCTCTTTGAAACAGTACTCTATCAGTATCACTACTCTTGTGCTTTGGGTCATAACTAAATAAAGTAAAGATTTCTTGAACAAAAACACTATGATACCTCAACAGTTATTCTCATAACTGAGAGTGCTACTAAATGACTAATGGGCGGGTAGCACATACAACATGGATACACTCACTGCACAAATGGACATCATCCTGGTAGATAGGGTAAGACTGTGTGAGATTTCATCACACTACCCAGAGCAAGCATGCAATTTTAAACTTATGAATTGGTTATTTCTGGAATTTTCTGTTTATTATTTTCAGATAATGACTGACCATAATTGAAACTGTAGCATCCAAAACCACAGATAAGGGGATCTACTGTATATCTTTCCCCAGTATCTGAATTGATAAATCTTTTGTTAGAACTCTTTGGTATCAAGTGAAATAAACTCACTTGAACTAGTTCAAGCAAAATGGGAAAATTCATTATGAGATTTCTAGTAGTTCACAAGCACTGAGTGCATATATTTCAGTGGACCTCAACAGTGACATAAATTGAAATGCAGCTACTATTATGAAGTGGTCAATCAAAAATGCATTGCTGAACTTTGTAAGTGCCAATTCCCTCAGCTGACCACTATAATGCACAGTGGCTCTTAACATTGTATTGCTTTTATTTTTCTAATAGTCTACTGCCATTTTTTCCCTTAATACAAGGTATTTGAATCTTCCTTGAAAGTGTTTACAAAGGAAGTTCATTTTCTTTTACTCTACTAATTAATAAGAACCTGTTTTGTCTTTTTCCTTTAAGTTCTAGAAAGCTTGTTATTTGTTTTCAAGTTATAGACAACCATGTTTGCAAGTAATTAGATGAGTTAACTGTCTCATTACTGCCTCTGAAAAAGGAAGAAGAGAGAAAGCCACTTTGGCCTTGAAGCAAGTTATCTAGGAGCATAAAACACCTGAGCAGAGAAGGCTTTGACGTGACCCAAGCCCTGAAGCCATCAGTCTCCTGTCACTTAGTGTTATTTGCTCTACCTATAATTAGTCCAGACAGACGTTTTATGTACGTTGAAAAAGATTAAGAAAAAATTATGATAGGAATTCACATCTTGTGAAAGAATGACATATGTAAACCAGTTAATGCCAATAAAACCTTAAAAGCTATTGAAAAACTTATGAGCCGTTAAACTCACACTGACTGTCAATAGCACTTGCTGACCCTTCATCATGAAGCTATTAAAAAAATAAATAATATTAGTGTTTCTTTTTACTGACCTGCCTGAAAATATATTTATTGTGTAAATCAGTGACTATTTGAAACTAACACAAGTAGTTTTCTTATCTGTTCAATATGCATCAAATTCCCAAAGGTGGATAAAATCTGGAAATTGATTCCCACATTTCATCTATAAGAACAGAACTATTGAGTATATACTAAGGATTTTAATTCAGTAGGATGTTTCAGCTTCATTTTTGATATATTAAATGGAAGGATTATGTTTTGGTGTTGACATATAAAAGATTGGAGTTATATACTGAGGTAGTTGACTTACACACATTTTAAGATCTATAAACTTCATTTGTGAAGTGAGGAAACAATGTCCACGTGATAGAATTTTATGAGAGTCTAAAGGCATGTTGTATGTGGTCAGTGAGTAGAACAACACACATCAGATTGATTAATTTTTTTCTAGTGATTCTATCACATTATAAAATAATGTAGTAAATAATAGCTCTCTACTATATAAGGAGTTGTGCTGTACAGAAAGCAGAATCTTGGAGGAACTATTTGAGTTTCGAAATTCAAAGATATATTTACTAGAATGTTACAGATTCAAATCAATAAGAAATCTTAGAAATCATCTAGCTAAAACAAAATATTTATGGAAAGATGGAAGGAAAGAAGAAAAGCAAGAAAATAGATCTCACTGTACCTTAGTCAAATAAAATTGTAAATAATGCCAATTATATTTTTTTAATTTATACCAGCACTTTATTAACTGAGAATTCCTTCCATAAAGATGTTTTTAAAATTCTATATGTGTTAGTAAGTTCTTTTCTCACTGTGATGAAACTCCTGGAATAAACAACTTATAATAATAAAAGGTTTATTTTGGCCCATAGTTTCAGGCTTCACTCCATGGTCAATTGGTGCCATTGTTTTTGGGTGCATGACAAGACAGCACATTCTGATGGGAGAACACATGGTGGAGGAAACTTGATGGCAGATAAAGGGGTCAGGGTCCAAATAACCCCTTTAAGGTTATTCCCCTAATGGCAGAACTTCCTTCCAATAGCCCCCACATCCAAAAAGTTTCCACCACTTCTCAATAGCACTATTAGCTAGGGACCAAGCCTCCAACACGTGAGTCTTTTGCAGACATCAAAATCTAAACTATTGCACTATTTAACCCTGACTTTTTTAATGTATTTGATCATGAAATCTGATTTCAAAAATGACTTTTAATATTACCTTCAGAGTTTTTGATTGCAGACCACAGAATCCACTTAGGTAGATTAGGCTAAGCAGCATTTATTACATTAGTTAGAGAATTTCCTCCAGAAAGGATCAGAAAGCCAACAGTAGAAAGCATAAATCCAAGAATAATGTATCCAGGGGAAATACCAAACACATCACTAAACTACTAATGGATTTAATGCTGTCACTACCACCTAGCACCCTGAGTCTGTGCTGCCAGGAGCTACAGTGTAGAACTTCCACCATCATATCTCTAAGCTCATTTTCCAGTTTTGATCATGTCTCCTTTTTTCACAGGTGCATAGGTATGGTAAAACTGAGATCACTCATCTACAAGAGAGTGTGGAATATGAAGATTATACCTTTCAGTTTTCTTACTACAGAAAAGTGTATTAGGGACATGGGAGGGAAAATTAATGAGTCAATTGTTGGTATTTGCCACACCAGGAGACTTTCGCATTAGAAAAACACCATTTTTTGTGATATTGATTCAATTAAAGTCTTTATGTTTACAAATATGAATGCCCATTAATCCTACCAAACCCACCCCAAATATCTTCAGCTTTACTAAACCTTACCCAGTCTCATCAGGACATAGAACCCAATGCTTCTAGACTAGTGTGTTTATTTATGTGTCTTTTTCCTCATTTCTTTTACTAGATACCTCCACAAGCACCTCTGATTCAATATTATTGTGACAGTTTGGATATGTGATACCCCCCCCAAAGAGATCATATGTGAGACAATGCAAAAAGGTTCAGAGGTAAGGTAATATAGCTAGATTATAAGAGCGCTAACCTAATAGTGGATTACATCTACTGATATGGAATAAATGTCAGGTAACTGTAGGGAGGTAAGGTATGACTGGAAGATGTGGGTCCCTGGGGGTGTGTCTCTGGTGTACATATTTTCTCCCTGGTGAGTGGTGCTCTATTTCCTGACTGTCATGTTCTAAATAGCTTTTTGCTGCCACACTGATATTCTACCTCAATCAGACCCAGAGCAATAGTCAGCCAACTATAAACTGAACCTCCAAAACCATGAGCCAAAATAAAATTTCATCCTCTTAACGTTGTGCTTGTCAAGTCTTTTGATCATAGTGATGAAAAATCTGACTAAAACAATTATCTTGGTAGATGAATCAGTCTGGTTCCATTATTGGAGTGTGGTTTCCCTTGGAACCACTTTGCTTTGTCTAACCTCCTCCCTAGGTGCAGGCAGCTTCCCTGTGAAAGCTGCGCTTGCAGTGGCTCATATGGTTTTCTTGAGGTTCAGTAAACTCTCTGTAGCTGCTGCCTGCCAATTTGGATCAGAAAGCTCCTCTGCAATGCTCTTGATAAAGCAACTGTACATGATTATACCAAATCCACAGAAGTCTTGACTTTCCCCCAGGCAGCTTTGGAAGACCTCAGAAATGTGGAGAAATCAATGCTATGTGAATAGACTTTAAACAACAAGAGCAATAAATTGGAGGGAGAAAGCCAATGGATATGTTTGTTTTCCTTCCTCTCCTTGACAAATTGTCCAAAGATGTGGTATAGTCACTCTGAAGACACTCCACAAGATTGTCCTTTCTAAGAAGATATAGTCAGTTCAGTAAGGCACAGTTTTAAATTTTCTCATTCTCTATCTTACCCCAGGAAAATATTAACTCCACTTTTGCCTCTCTCCTGGTTTATAGGGTACCCAGCCTAAGGTAATCTTTGTTGAATTAATACATAAAAGAATGAAGAAAGTAAGAGGTAAGAGTGTCACATTGACCTGCTCAAGGTCTAAAAAAGTCAAGGCCAAGCAAGAGCAGTCTTCATTCAATTTTATCACCAATGAAGACAGACATCTGATATCTTTGTATGTTAAAATTTTACACAGGGCCTGGCAGGTAGCAAGAACTTGAAAACAGTTGATGAATAAAGGAATGAAAGACAGGCAAGGAAGCAAGGAAGGGAGTGAGGGAGAGAAGGAGGGAAGGAAGATAATGGAATGGAATAGATAATCAAGGAAAAAGTTAAACACAAAGCCCTGAGAACACTGGGATATGATAGGTGGGAGCTGGGTAGAGGCTGAAGTGGAATCAGCCTTTGGGCTGAACCCGGTGATTCAACTTTGGGGCCACTGCTCAGGCTGATAAGGGAGATAACAGGTCTCTGAACTACCAGAAAGTAACCAAGGAATCCAGAAACTTGCAGTCTGGTAAGGATAAGAAATCCACATGTGAAAGTATAGAATCACATGGGTTGAAAAGAGCTTTGAAAAATGGCATGGAGCCCCCACCGCACTTCCCTTTCCCCATCAGTTTAACCCAAATTATAACCTGATCCTTTTACTCTTTCCTGTTCAACCTCTATGTATCCTCACCATTGATCTTCACAGAGTACCTAAGGAAGTCATGTCCAATCACTGAACTTTGTGTATAACACGAAGTTTATTTGCTTTCCTGAATTTTCTGTGAAGATGTCCAGAGTATAGACTGAGGATGGAGGAAAAATTCTCAAGATCTTAGCATCCTACTTTGATATTAATGTCTTTTTCTGTTGTATGAAACATTTTAAGTTATAACTTTAAGCACTGAAGATTTTGTGATAATTGATTTACTTTTTATTGGTGATCTTATATTCTTGAAATGAATGCCATCATCTTAGCATGTTCTAAATTTAGATTTCTCTTCCAACAGTTACGTTTCCAAAAAGCCCATTTCCTCTGAAGTACAGCATTGAATCTGTTTAGCTTTTTATAATTTGACTCCAAATTATGTTTTTTGAGAAATAAGACTAAAAGTAAATAGCAGAAAGGTGAGTAGAGTTAGAAGGGAAGGCGGGGAGGGGGGAAGGGGAAATGTGAGGGAATGAATTAGAGCAAATTATAATCCATGCTTTTTTATTTATGTCAAAATGAATTCTGATGTTATGTATGACTAAAAAGAAGCAATAAAAAATCTAAAAAATATATTTTTGATGATTTTATTTCAAGAAAGTTTTGATAATTCAAGTTGATCATTCTGGAGTTTTCGTTAGTTGTTTCAGTCTAATACAAGAATTCTTGAGCCTCCAATTTGTGATGGAGGTTACTGGAATTCTAATCAATTAGCAATTAAAAATAAGGTATCATTCTAATATTCTTGGGCATTAAATTTATATGACTTATACAACATATAGTAGAATTGTATTTATGTAATTTATATATGTAACATCTCTGTGTTTATGTGCATATCTATATAGATACACACACACACACACACACACACACACACACACACCAATAAAAAGCAAGGAGGAAGAAAGAAAAGAAGGAAAGGAGGGAGAGAAAGAAGGAGGGAGGGGGACGCAGAAATAAAGCCAGGATGTGGCAGAGACTGTCACTCTGCCTGTGCCCCTGAACATTTCTCATTTTCCTTTAAAATTATGTTTTAAGGGACAAGTGATTGAGTTCAGCCAGATGAGATGTGGACACAGTGATATGAGTAACTTCTAGACCAGGGCTTTCCAAATATCACACAAAATCCTTTAGTCCTCACATCCTCTCCTGAAATGATTTTTGAAATATAGAGTTGAAAACTAAGCTTGTGATGCCGTACACCTGAAATTTCAAGACCAATCAGAAATTACTATTGTTAATTACCCTAACTAACATAGAAATTGCTTTCCAGAAACTGATGCTGGCATAAAAAGAACCAAAATATTTGTCTTTGGCTTAGCAGTCATGGGACAGGTGGCAGTGAAATTGGTTTTGGAACCTGAAATGTAGCAATGTTAAGTTGGGAGCAAAATACTTAGTAAAACCATTGCTTGTGATAACTTCAAGTCAGGCAACGTATCAGTTTTTTGTTTGTTTGTTTGTTTTGTATTAGGGATTGAACTCAGGGGTACCCAACCACTGAGCCATATCCCCAGCCCAATTTTGTATTTTATTTAGAGACAGGGTCTCACTGAGTTGCTTAGTGCCTCACCATTGCTGAGGCTGGCTTTGAACTAGCGATTCTCCTGCCTCAGCCTCCCAAGCTACTGGGATTATAGGCATGCACCACTGCACCCTGCTAGAAAACAAAATTTTAAGAATGTTTTCTGGCTAATTACAATTTCTTTTGGGAAGGCATGACAATAAATAAACATGCTCAGGAAATAATTAGCTGGGTTGCAAGTATAACAGAATATCAAATATCAAGAATATTACGAGATCCAAATTTGAGATCTTGCCCAGTTGGAAAATCTACTTAGCATAGTTTTAAATTTTTTACAAAATATCTTTTATTGAACATGGTTTAGAAAATCATTTTTCTATAAAGTAAGGAGATTTTATTCACAATAAAATAGGTAGAACCCAGATGATAAAGATGATAAAGTATGAGTAAGATTGAATTAAATAAATGGAGAAATAATAGGACAACATGAAGAGAAGGTCCAGGTGTTTAGGACATGAGTTGCAACAAAGGTGGGCAGGACAGTTGTTAACTACTGAATTAAAGAAAAATATACAAAGCTACACTGCCTGGTGGGCCATGCTAGGAAACAGGATTTTAGACTACCCCTTAGAAAGCAGAGCACAAGACAGCAAGGTTTTCAGGCTGCCATCCCAGTTCAGACACTGAAACTTGAAGATGGCCCATGTATTTTTCAGATACTGAGCCACAGTTGGGTTCAGAATGCTCTGCAGTAAAGGATATTGTCCCTATGGGAATCCAATGTCACACTCAACTCTGAGGCAGGGACTTATACTCTGTCTGTAAAGGGGTAAAGTAAAAGTCATTGGGGTATGTAGAAAAGCTGGAGTGGAAAATAGGGAAAAATAATACAATCTACCACACTATTTTATTCTTCTCTTTTTCCCCAATCCTAGAATGTAAATTTCCTTAACAGGACTTGGTGTACTGTATACATCAAATTGTTCTTTCTCCAACATCAATAGAATTCACAATAGTCCATCAAACAATGTTTTTAAATACATAATAAGAGCTTGAGAATGAATTGGATGTGACTGTTTATGAACCTGTAAAAAAAAAGGATTGATTATAATTTCTATTTCTTAAATTATATTAGCTAGAAAAAGTTCAATTTTTGGACATACCTTGAAAAATGCAATTTTAGAGTAAAATTGGAAAAGAATCTAAAATGGAAGTTTTTGGTAATGAACCTATAGGTTAACTTCCCTGGCAATAAAGTAACTTCAATAAAGATTTTACAATTTTTATTTACAAAGGTAAGTATCATTGTCATTTTTTGAATTCAAATCAGCACCAAATAAACACATAAACAGACACACCTATGACATAGATGCATTTTTAACATACTAAGTAGATGAAGCAACTTCCTGCCCATACCCTTAATGTTAATTGTGATGACCACTGTCTTTTATTTCATTGCTTACGTTTATAGCCATCTTATGAAGGAAGAATTGTAATAGTTTTCACTGCTCTTTGGGAACAATGCAGATTAAGTCCATGGTGACAAGACCAACAAAAATCTCTGAGATATTTGGTCATGGTCTAAAGGGGTGGACTTAAGAATCTATGTATTTTTAACTTAGAATGCCTCTCTAATACAGCCTCTGTGAAACACAGAAAATATAGAGGAGTGCTTTTATTGTGATTGTTTTACACATGGATTCTCAGTTATAACTCACATTTATCATGTGCTTACTCTATGAGAGACACTCAGATACTTTGCATGTATTGTGCAAAATTTTATAATGACACTAAATAAATGCTGTATTTTTCCCTTTTAATAGATGCAGAGACCGAGGGGGAGAGGTTAATCAAGTTATAAATGTCCTTCATATTTCATCATCTATTTACTCATTTATAAGTGTCATTGAACATACCTTGTCCATAAGCATTATTGTAGGGATTAGGAATAGAACTGTGAACAAGCAAACAAGCCGTCTGCTCTTGGAATAGTAAATTTCTGTGATATATTCCTGGGATGACCATTATATAGTTAATAAATAAAAACAAAAAGGAAGAAATTTTCTGAGATTGATATATGCTATAAAAACCAATTATAGTGAGAAACATAGGAATTATGGGAATAGAATGTGGTTTTAGAGAGGAGAGTCAGGAAGGCTTGAAGGAGTGAAGGTTGAGCTTAACTCTATGTTGAGACAGACCAGGCATAAGATGATCGTGGGAGACAGATTTCACTGTAGAGCTGAAGCATCTGAAAGAACAGGAAGAAGGCCCATGTACTTGGGGAATAATGCATGAGAAACAAGAGCAAAATAACTGTCAATTAGTAAACCCAGGTTCTCTAACTCTAGAGGCAAAATTGTTAGTAATAACTAGGTTACTTACAGTCAGAGAATCCCCAGGTCAGGGGTGGACAGCAAGGGTTCTGAGACTTAGGTCAAGGTGGTTGCCCCAAAGTGTAAAATATTTGAGAACTCTACAGTATTTTGAAAACCTCCATAATTTTAAAATTCTATTCCCATTATATGTGTTTTTGCCTTATGGAAATGATAGTCTCTTCTCCCTCAAAAATTTGAATTTCTGGGAAGATGAGTCATCTTTTTCCTGAGACTGATAAAAGTCCCATGGAGCACTGCTGAGCACACCTGGTATATACATAATACATTTTGTGGAATATGATTAACACAGCTCATAGTAGGTACTGGGTAAATGCTAATGACATATGAGTGAATTTATCCAGTTTAGTCCTGTACTCTGAGTCTATGAAGTGTCCTCAAAAAACCTCAAATGTCTTACTAGGAGGTCCAAAACAGTGTTAAGTATAACTATGAGTTGTTTATTTCATTTAGTTAGGCTTGAATTTTGACTCTAGCATTTGCTAGAATAGGTAAACCCTTTGAATTCTATGTGCTTAAGTTTCATCACCTGTAATAGTTGAAAATATAAAATATTATGGTAAATTCAAAAGAAGAGGATTGGATAGAACATAAAGATGTTGCACAGTGCTTAGGATATTGCACATATACAATCAGTGTTAGAGACTGTGTAGGGTCATGTCAAGCCCCACCATCTACCAACAAATAAAGAGGTTTTGCTTTTGAGGATATGCAGATGAGCAATTTTGATGCTGAAAGTAGTAAAACTCAGGCTATTCTCTATCTGACAGTGATATTGGGGGGCCAATATACTATATTTATGCTTGGTCATCTCTTATATAGTATTAATAAATAAGTAAATGAATGACAAGTGGGTGGTGTGACAAATGTAAAATAGTTGAAAACATATTTTTAAATTAATTGATTTTTCTTGTAATTTACAGGGGGTTTGATTTTATCCTGACATAGCATCACTGTCAAAAGTGTTTCATGTCTAAGCATGCTAAAGACACTGTGGGTACTAACATATTAAACTCATTCCAAAGTTCTGTGATAAAAAAATTATCATCCAGAGAGATGCTGACAAACAGCTCTCCTGAAAAAAAAATTCTAATGCATAGTGTTGCAGATTGCCATGGTGTCAATACCACTCCATATTTGAAACTCCCGATGTGACATCACTGAACGCAGAGATGGGGAAAAAAAAATTAAATAAGTAGGTTTGAACCTGCTCCAGAAAACTTCTTTCTCCTGTCAGGATTTTCAGACTTGCAGAGTGACCCAAGTTCCCCATCTTTTGTTTTGCAGCATGTTGATCAGCAGTGTCGAAGCCTTTTGTGGGGCACCTGGCCTGTTTCTTTGCTCTCTTAACTTTACACTATCTAGTGGGCAACAGAAGAAAGCCATAGCTTATGCATGCTTTGTAGGGACAGCGTTGCAAGTTGTGAAATTGTTTTGCCATGGTCCATAAGTAAGACATATGGAGAACCTATGGTATAAGAGAAGGCCCATCCAATCGGATCCTTGTTTTTGAAGGCCTAGAGACACACTTTCGTCAGTGCAGTGCCCAGATAAAGTCAAGTCCTGGACTAACTTGGGTAAATTAAAGTTAATAGCACACTAGCACAGACATAAAAAATACCATGTTGGTATGACCAGAATAAAAGAATATCTTGTTATGGGAAAGCAAATATGAATCAGAAGTTATTAATGGCATACTATAAGAAAACAAAGTAACAAATTGATCGTCCTTCATTTTCCCCATGTTAATTACACTATAAGAGTTGGTTATACAATTTAACAGAATCAAAATAAGACCTGATGCTCTCACTTCACTTTAGGATTGACCTTGCCAATGACATTGTGGGTACCAATTTGACCAATAGTAGAATGAATCCTGCCAAACTTTCTTCTGATGTCTTTTTTCAATGATCCCATAACTGACCACGCTTCATTCCTAAACATCACTGCACTGTTTTTTTTTAAATATCCTTTTTTAAAAAATATTTAATCAAGTTACAATCTAATCCTAGATGTTAGAATATTCCCCCTTAAAGCTTTTGAATATATTTTCTAGTCCATTCTATTTTATTCTCACAAATTCACTGCCAGATGGTAATCTTTTCCCTTTACTTTCCATGTTGTTTTGGGTACCTCACTAATTTGTTACAAATTTAACAGTGAATTTAATAATGGAAGAAGCTTAGACTTCAGCATTTTCTTTATTCATCCAAAATATTAAATGTACTATTATTATAGGCCAGATTTTGTGTGGTTCTCTAGGAAATCTATTATCAGCTGGAAAGATGATCCCTGAGTTCAAGAAGGGTATTGACTCACCAGCACTGCAACTTATTAGCTGTCTGAATGAACAAGTTAGTTAATCTTTTAGAATCTCAGTTTCTTAACTGGTAAAATAAATCTAAAAAATTGATGGGAAATCAAGTTAAAAACAAAATCTTCCTCCAACTCCTCCCTCCTCCCTATAAAAGTAGTAGAGAAAGAAAAGAGTTTTATTATTAAATAAGCATTAAACCAGAAGGGGATGAACAATGTAAACAATCTGCTTAGGAATTGCAAAAACAGAAACAACTCTCATGTTTTTATACGTTCAAGCAGATACAACCCATTACACATGTTCTCAAGACACACAATGACTACTTTTTAAGAAAGAGGATTTATCAGCAGCATTTGCCACTCATAACTCACCTTAACTTAGTATTTAAAGTGACCATTTGTATTAGCAATTGTCTTTGTCCAAAGCAAAAACAAACTTTTCATATCTTCAGGACAGGAAGCAGCTTTGTAACTTGGAGCATGGCGCCAGGAAGTTGACTGCTACCCTCTCAGGGAAACTGAGAAATACCTATCACCCCTAATATTTACATTTCAAAGAGATGGCTTCCAGATCCTTGAGAATCACATTCTTGAGTCATAAAGCTGATAAAGCTTATTTAGTTAACACAAGAGGAAGAAAGTACATATAATTTTAAGTTTTCTAAAATAAATGCTCTAAGGAGGAGAGAATCTCTTCCTTTACTTTAAAGGGGATAATTAAGTCTTGTTTTTAGTTTTAATTTGTCCTTAATAGTTGCTATAAGAATTGAGCAATGTATATATAAATACAAAAATACTTTGTAAACTCTTAAATGCCTTTACAACTGAAGTAGGCATTTTTGTTCCTTGAATTAGTGACATCCTAAATGTAGAGAGGACCCCAAATAACATGGAAAGCAATGGGGAAGGAGGAAGGAGCAAGACTCTGAACACCATAGTGGAGCACTTTACATCATTAGGATAAACGCTGTATATAGAGAAAGTGTGGGACAATAATATTGCGTCAAAGTCTGTTAGCATTTGAGAGTCACTAGAGCAACAAATATTTTTCTGATAGTCAAGAGACAGGAGGATGTAATTGTAATTTCATAACAAAGGAATGATATGAAATAATAACATACAGGAAATTTATTCTATTAATATTTGGATTTAAAATTGTAGGTTGATTGACAGTTGAGATCCCAGGTGCTGATATTCAACAGACAAATTTCAATTCAAGCTTCATACTTCCCAACAGGACAAATTTCGGCAAATTTCCTAATCTCTTTACATCTTATATTCCTCACCATTCTGTCCCTTGGCTTTCTTATCTATAAAAATGAAGTATAATAACCACTCAGTAAGGTCATTATAAGTGTCAGGGTTTAGTCAAGGTTTGACATACAACAAATGTCAATAAATGGTTACTATTGCCTACATTATTAATAAAAATAATAAGGAGATTGAGAAGCTTTGGGAATAATCAAATGATCTTGTAAGAGCTGTTGAGTGTCTTGAATTCTAGGTTCTCTGTTTTTGTTGCTTTACTTTGTATAGGAAAGTAACAAGTATGTTGAAAATTAAATCAATAGAACTTGGACAGTAATTTGGTGAGATAGACAATATTGGAAGATATTGCTTTAATAACCCAGTTCTTCACCCATTTTCCTGAGATTTTGTAGCTCCTTTCAAGAGGTATAGTTTCTATTTCTATACACACTGTTGTGGTCAATGAGGTATTAATAGAAATGAGCTAAGAGAGGCTTGAAAAAGCAACTGTAAAGCTTGACAAAGTGGTGCACAACTGTAATCTCAGTGGTTTGAGAGATTGAGTCAGGAGTATCACAAGTTCAAAGCCAGCCTCAGCAATTTAGCAAGGCCCTAAACAACTTAGTGAGACCCTGTCTCAAAATAAAACATAAAAAGAGCTGGGGATGAGGCTCAGTGATAAAGCACTCCTGGGTTTAATTCCTGGTGAAAGAAAGAAGAAAGGGAAGGGAAGGGAAGGGAAGGGAAGGGAAAGGACAGGACTGTAAATTTACACTAGTCCTCTACAACTTTGTTATTACCACAAGCAGTATATGTTTGGGATAGCTTGCTATAGTTTGAGTCACATGTGGAGCAGCGCCAAATTACTTCAATTGCCCCAAGTGATAGCTCAGTAAATTCCAGACCTATGAGAAAGACCACCCAAGATTTGGAGAACTGACTCCAAATGCATATGAAATGAAATACAACCAAAGGAATGCCATTTTGTTCTGACCTGACTCCATTTTATTCCTGCTTAAAATGTTTTCTTTTCAGCCTCCTGACAGTTGTACGTATGTTGATAGTACAGTAGGACCTTCCTGCGTCTCTATGGTCCTGACGTATAACAAAAATGAGTCTGAAATATGTAATCAAAACAATTCTCTCATGTAATCAAGATATCTGTCTCAACAGAGTCTTTCTGACCTACATGTGCCTCAATTGTTCTTGTGGTTTTTGCCTTTATAAACTTTGTACTCCAAAAATTCAAGTGCTGAGAGTTCTTTGAGGTGTTAGACTGCTCCTAGCCATTTGCCTAGCATGCTCATTAAAGGAACTTTTTTCCCTTTCAATTTGGTTTAATATTTGTGGTGGTTTATAATTCTTGCACAGTCCATAACACATATGTTGTCAGCTTCCCATTATATATCATTGAAATTTGTAGCTGCTTGTTACTCAACAATAGCTGATGGATACATCATGTGGTTGTAACATCAGGCCCTCATCAGAAAAAAAGGAGAAAAAGCAATAACTGCCTCACAAGGAGGTTGTAAGGATTAAAACCAGCAAAGTATAAAAAGTATCTGACACTTGAGGCATTTAGTAAGGACTGATTTCTGAGACTGCAGAAGTCAAGTTTTAATTAATGTATAAACTTTTCACCAAGTACACAAACAATACTGGAAATGCTGTATTATAACTCTTTTTAAAATTTATTTGTTCTAGTTAGGTATACATGACAGCAGAATGCATTTTGATTCATTATACACAAACAGAGCACAACTTTTCATTTCTCTGATTGTACATAATATAGAGTCGCACCATATGTGCAGTCATACATGTACCTAGGGCAATGATGTACATCTCATTCCACCATCTTTCTTGTCCCCATGTCCTCTCCCCTCCTGTCCCTCCCTTTGACCAATTGAAGTTCCTCCATTCTTCCCACGCTCCCCCATTATGGATCAGCATCCACTTATCAGAGAGAACATTCAACATTTGGTTTTCTAAGATTGGCTTATTTCACTTAGCATGATATTCTCCAACTCCATCCATTTACCTGCAAATGCCATAATTTTATTCTCTTTTAATGCTGAGTAATATTACATTGTGTATATATACACAGTTTCTTTATCTATTCATCTATTGAATGGTATCTAGGTTGGTTCCACAGTTTAGCTATTATAAATTGAGCTGCTATAAACTTTGGAAAGGCTGCATCACTGTAGTATGCTGTTTTTAAGTCCTTTGGGTATAAACTGAGGAGTGAGATAGCTGGGTCAAATGGTGGTTCCATTCCAAGTTTTCTAAGGAACCGCCATACTGCTTTCCAGATTGTTTGCGCCAATTTGCAGTCCCACCAGCAACGTATGAGTGTGCCTTTTCCCCCACATCCTCGCCCACACTTATTGTTTGTATTCTTAATAGCTGCTATTTTGACTGGCATGAGATGAAATCTTAGTTTTGATTTGCATTTCTCTAATTGCTAGAGATGTTGAACATGGGATGGATTCAAACTAAAAAGTTTCTTCTCAGCAAAAGAAATCAATGAGGTGAAGAGCGAGCCTACATTTTGGGAGCAAGTTTTTGCAGCACACACATCAGATAAAGCACTAATCTCCAGGGTATATAAAGAACTCAACAAACTTAACACCAATAAAACAAACAACCCAATCAATAAATGGGCTAAGGAGCTGAACAGATATTTCTCAGAAGAAGATATACAATCCATCAACAAATATATGAAAGACTGTGTTACAACTCTTAATGCTAGCTTTTTAAATGCTTGTAACTCCAAAATAGACTTCCTTTCTTAATTTTTGCATATTGCTTTAAAGGACCCTTTTTATGTGACAGATATTAAAATAAAATTTTAACAAGGACCTACTCAAGATAAGACTTCATTTTCCCCCATTGATAGAATGGCCTTATTTTCCACTTGCATAATGGACTCAAGCAATCAATGATTGGTTAAATTGCTCATTGTGCCTCTTGCCTGCAAGGCTTTTGCTGTGAGCAAGCTTCAAACACTAAATCTGACTGCCATGGACCATTAAACAGGTATTCTCCTTTTTAAACTTTGTGATCTCAATTTCCTGGAGTTATCCAATAGAAAACAGATGCAAATTAAGAGCTCAATTCACAAAAATAATAGGTAGCATTTATACTGGCTTCCTATGGAGATGTCTCAAAAAAAGTGTGGAAGGGACATTTGTGTATTCCTGCAGTGTATTCCTGCAGCTTCACAAACATCCTACCAGTTCTCTTCAAATGTTGACCTTTCTGTGCTGAATACAAGGTTAGCATAGGCCTAGACAGGGTAGAACCATAACAGAAAGCTGCCTTTCTTAGAACATGTAAATACTTTGATGTGTTTCAGTCTTTCTTTTTTAAGAAATACTGCCAGAAGAAGAACAGATTTAGCCAATCTGACTTGTGCCTGCTAATAGTGAACTAACAGGCCAAGAAACTGATAGGTTTTTGGCCTTCTCTCGACATAACTGGCAAAAAAATCTCTGGCATCCTAGAGAGTCATCAGGAGGAGGTTTAATTTTTATTTGCTTGTATATGTGTGTTTATTTTTTTGTCCATATTTGGATGTTCACTTTCTTTAATTTTGTTTTACAGGAGAAAGGGAATACAAAAAATCCCAACTACTGTGTATGATGAAACATTTTAGGGCACTCTTTAAAGAGTTGAGATCATGCCTCACACTATTTTAATTAGCAAAAGTCTATACACAGTCTTTGATTATCTCTGGTAATTTAAAGGCTTCAGAAATTTTTAATCAGAAAGGGAAACAGAAAAGTAGACCCAAAGTGTTGGTTGTATTTAAGGTACTGGAAAAGCATTTTGAAGTTTGAACACAGCATCAACTTCTACAGTAAACTGAACATGTTTTAGATGATTATTTGTACCAAACTTTAGTAGATAACATCAAGATTGTGGAGAACTGGTATCAGGAAGATCTATGATACATATTTAATATAACTAGGTACTCCGTAAGCACTTATTGAAACGAAGTAAGGCTAGGTTAGGCACATACTAAAGCAAATAATTGCTCATGTGCTTGGGAGAACGATATGGATACAAATACTTGGGTTCCTTGAAATACACAGGTGTTGCCCATAAAAGGGTAGACACAGATGGCACATTTTTTTGTGTGTGTGATTATTTTGGCAAGACAAATCATCAATTAAAAAAAAAACTTGACTAAAAAGAAGGTGTCAACTTCCAGTCCAACTCTTACATCTATCTCAGTCATCTACTGGTATCTTAAGCCAAAAATGACACTTATGTTCAAATACAGATATAAGTTCAAAAAGCAGATATCAATATCCATCATTATTTTATTTTTATTCCCTCTTTTTTGCTTTCATCTCCACAGTTCTCATATTCCAGGCCCAGAATTTTGCTGATTTTGAGTATTAGCCTATGCTGAGCTGTCTTTTGTATAATTTTTAAGTTATTTGTGGTAAATTTTGATAGCTGCTCTAGTTAGAGATGAAGGTTAGATCTTATTTTCAATATCACTATTGGAATATCAGATCATAATAAAAGCAAATGTCATAACAAATTCAGCTATACTTCAAGACATTTCCTAAAACAACAGCTCGAAATATTATTCTGTACATTTAAAGATATCCTGGTTCTCTGTGCTTTAGATGCTGTGGACATCGCTAGATTACATTTCACTAGAGAGCAGGCAGCAGTGTAGATGCAGGATTCAGTTAGCCATATACTCAGCATAAAGCAAGCAGAAATCACTAGCATCACAGCTGGATATGGGACCATTTGAGATCTAGTCCCATCCCAAGTAACATCCTCCATAGTGAGACGCAGGCATTCTCTTCATGCTGTGGTGAAGAGCATCTTCAAAGCATCCCAGATAATGCATGCATCTATAATATTAATATTATATGCAATATTAATTTTTTACCATTAATATGTATTAATCAGAAAATATAAATAATAATATGATAATATAATATAAATATAATTGACTAGTAACAACCACTTCTGGAGGAAGACATTTTTGTTCTTGAATTTCTATGAACTATAAATTCCTGAATCAACTATCTTTGGATTACTAATTTAAATACTAATTTAAATTTATTATTATTTAAATACTAATTTAAATAATTTACTAATTTAAATACACAGTTGCAAACCTGCCTATTTTGGTTAATGAAGTTTGAAGTTCTAGTTGGGATGTGCTATGTTTTATAATTTCATATCTGCAACCATACTCCCACTTTTAGCTTGCCCCCAAATCCTCTCTATCTTTAGCCACACAAAACTCTGTAGCCAATGCCAGACGTAAGTCCTGTAACAAAGCATGAGAGATTGGGGAAAGTAATGCTTCTAATTATTTTCAGAATGCTGAAAATGAAGTATATGCAGTTAGTAACAAGATAAAATGGTATTTAATGAAAAAATCTTTCTGATAGAATATAGTCAAGAAAACATGTATAAATTTTGTATTGAATTCTCTTTGTATTTAAAATCTGATTTCATCATTTATTGTCCATATGACCCTGTATATATAGTGTATAACTTCTTTGAAGCTTAGTTTCCTTATTTGTAAAAGGGGGCTAATTTTTATTAAGTATCATAATATATAAAGTACTTAGGTAGTCTTAGGTATATTGTACCTCAGTAAATAGTATTAGTGGCAGTGTTAGTAGTTATCTTAATTACTATTGATGCTGTTATCAATGTTCTCATTTTATCCTAAGTATTATATGCAATATTCAAAGAAATCATTAAGACCCATAAAATGAAGAAAGCATTTAATGGACACATAGAATGAATTTATATGTGAATTAGCTGCTTAGAGACAACAGACTGTTAGTAATTGGTGTGAGTGAGATCTTCCATTTGCACAGATTGCTTACCACATATTGGTTGTAAAAACAGTACCTGAATACTGGGATTGTCTTCAGTAGTGCTATTTCCATTCAAAAAAGGAAATGAATGTAGACTTACATGTGTACATGTGGTATGTCATACTTTATATATGTGCTGATCCCACAGAAAGAATTGCAAAGCAGTCATAGAAATCTTGCTTATAATCCTTAATGAAAGTAATTCATCATTTTCACAATACGTATCCTGTAAGTGTTACTGGTGTTAAGCTTTATAGAGGCCAGATCTAGGTTACCAACCTAGCTTTACCTCTTAGAAGTCATGAAACCTCAGTTGAAACATCAACAAAATGGGAGATAAAAAAAATGTTATGAGGATAAAGTAATGCACCAAAAGTATTTAGCATAGAACTTGTCACATAGCAAATATTAGCAATATCAATATGACAGCCAAGGATTAAATCAGAAAATCTACCAGGTACCCCCTGAAGTGTTAAGCCTGATTAAAAAAAAACAAAAACAAAAACAAAACAAAACAAAACAAAAAAAACTATGCTGTAAGGTGTATTATGATCAATCAAAATTTTCTTAATAATTCAGTCAACAATTGCTTGCATTTTCATCAGAAGCAACAAAGAAGTTGTACAATTAATGTCAGATCACTGTGCAAGAGAGTAGAAATGTGCCATGATCTAACATGGTCTTGATGGGGACTAAGTTCAACACCAGCTGACCCCAGTTAAACACAACCTCCAGCTCAGACTGCCATGTCACCATGAACCAAAGCTTAATTTCTCTTCTTAGTCAGGTCCTGTCAACTGATTGTGGAAGGGTAATGAGAATCCAGGATGCCTGCTGAGACCTGTGTGTAGCACTCTATGTGTGTGCAACGTCCACAGGGCACTGAGCATGCACCAATCCACAGGGCACTGAGCACGAACCAAACCAAAGACTGTGCCGCACAGATGCTCTATAGTCCCTACAGTCGGGGTGCTTGCTTCCTTCTGCAGCACTTTCCCATCATAGGGATTTAATAGGTGTGTTAGATGCTGGAGAAGCTGTGAAAAGTCACTTGTACAAATGACTATAATTATGAAGGCAAGTATGTGTTTGCTTTTCCTTGTATGTCCCAGGCATTGAGCTAAACACTCTGTGAATGCCTAAAATTAAAATAAGGAATTGTATTATTATTGCTCTCATTTTTACAGATGAAAACACTGAGACTTAAGAAATTAGTTGCTCCAAACCTCACAGCGCACTGAGATATGAATTCAGATTGTTGACCTTCAGGCTGCAGTACCTCCTTCTCACAAGTCTTCCTAACCATTAAGTCACAAGCCAACACCACCCACAAATCCTGAAAACAATTTATTTGAGCCCTGAACAAATGTGTGGTGAGGTCAAAACCGCTCTACTCTTTAAGGTCAAAGCATGGCTCTGGAGCCCCACGTAGTTCAGACAATCCTTCACCACCTTGAAAATCAATGGAAGCCTTCATGTTTCTGCCCTCTTTTTACTTTGTTGTCCCCTAGTCTCTCTCCACTGGCCCCTCTCAATCTAATTTCAATCACTTTAATTTCTGAATGAGACTTTCCATCCTGCTGGGACTCAGCCCCTTCCTTTTACTGGCCAGTACACACTGTTCACCTTTTTTTTTTTTTTTTTCTCTTCAGTGTCATCTGGCTAGCATACTCTGTACCCACAAAGCCAGTATCTTGACTGAAAGACTCATGATTGTCTCTGATAACCAATCCTTGGTGTTTGTCCCTGACACTGGAGACCCACTTCTTTGATTTCTCCCAGGATTTTCATCTTTTTTAAAATAGCACCTTGATAAAGAACACAAGAGCAGAAAGTGGTGCATGCAAAGGTAGAAGAATTCCTGAATTTAAAAGCACTAGAATAAAAGTCAGTTTATGTATGCACAGGGTTTGGCATCAGTTCATTTTCTAGCATCTGAGTCCTGGCTGTAAGATCCCTGGCATGCATCTGTCATGGTCAGTGCTAAAGACTTCACAGCCAGAGACTGTGGGGAATAACATTTTAGGCCTATTTCACATTTTTAAGATGATTATTCATTGTTTATTTTGTGTGCCTATCATCTTAGGAACTACAAAGTTCTATAAAGATAGCACCTGCTAACCAAAGATCATTTTATAAAACCTAAAAGCAACTAAGAAAAAAAGTTAAGATAAAGCAGCAACTTATCCTGAAAGCCAGATCCTCACTGCATATTTGTGTGTTTGAACATTTACAAATAGGGATAACTTAACCTTTCATGAGGGAAAATGAGCAACACAATTAAAATTCAAAAGTATCTGTTAATGTGAACTTATAAATTTTAACATACTAATTGATTTATCAATCATCAAAGAAAATCTCCTAAAAGGGAGTATTAGCACAAAATTGTCTTACAATTTTCAAAGGGTGTTCATCTTTCTCCATGCTCCCACACCCCATGCTAACAGGGAAAGACTTACCATACCTAGTTCCTTACTTTACAAATGAAGGGGGAAAGGGAACAGAGACCATGAATGATGTGGAACACTGAACCTTTAAAAATCTTCATCTTCTAACATCAATGACATTCTCCATCCCTGTTTCTCTCTCTTTGGTCTCCCATGTGTCATTAGGCTTTAGAATTTGAGCCTCCAAAATCTCATCTTTATTAGGAAAAAAGTCACTTGTCAATAAGTCTTTCCTTGTGGAAAATCAGTTCTCTATAGTTAGAGAGTTATTTTGTCAATCCTTCTCTTGGCCTCCCCCTTCTAAGTTTTTGTTCACAAATGCAATCATTTTTCTTTTTAAAAGGATACAAGGCTTCAGAAGCCAGGGGAAGGAGAGGGTGAGAAGGATCCGACTGGGTCTTGGCCTGCTTCCAGCCCCAAGGATGATATTGTTTTCAGTGTCATGTTCCAATTTCCCTGGAAAGTTCTCACCTCTTTTTCCACACCCCAGCCCTGCCTAATCTCACAGACCTGAGTTTGAATTGTCTCTGTTTTTCCCCGCCCTTTCAAAAAATCTAGGTGTTTTCTCAGATAGACTATTAATAAAGTTTCACATAGTTTCTATTTATGTCACTGATACCAATCCTCACACCCCTGCTCTCTGAATAAGAGATGGTTTGGATGCTTTCTTGAATGAAAATCCTTATTTTCTGGTCTCCTTGTCTTTAAGGTACATAGAGACACACATTGGTTTTAACCATACATACTATATTTCCATTAGGTTTGCCTAATACAATGAATTTTATTCTCATTTCTTTAGTTCAAACCCTCATCACCTTGTTTCTGATATTATGGCAACTGCCTCCTGACTTGCTGTCCAGCCTCTTTAAAAAGACTTTTTGTTCTTTTTTTTTTTTTTGATACTGAGTATTGAACTCAGGGGTACTCAACCACTGAGCCACATCCCCAGCCCTATTTTGTGTTTTTATATAGAGACAGGGTCTCACTGAGTTGCTTAGTGCCTCACCATTGCCGAGGCTGGCTTTGAACTTGCAATCCTCCTGTCTCAGCCTCCCAAAGTGCTGGAATTACAGGTGTGCACCACCACACTAGGCTGTTTTGCTTCTTAACAATGGTAAATAGAATGATCTTTCTGAAATGCAAATATTCTCATGCAGTTCTGTTTAAAACCTTTCAGAATCTCCCACAAGTTTTTAGGATTAGAGTCCACATGCTCTAGAATTGTGTGTAAAGCCTTTCACCATATGGTCTCTTCAGCCTCCCTACTCTCCTGGGAGTTTTTGTATGTTGTCTTACTGCTCAAGATGCTTTTACCTTTGTTTGACCACTGTCTCTTTATTCTGCAGGACTTAGCTAGATGTTGCCCACAAAAACACCATGAATCTGGGTGAACACCCATGTTTCATTTTCTGGAAACATGGAATGGAACAACCAGTTGGCCCACTTATCCCACTCCTTGGTCTATACCCAAAGGACTTAAAATCCGCATACTACAATGATGCAGCCACATCAATGTTTTAGCAGCTCAATTCATAATAGTTAAGCTATGGAACCAACCAAGGTGCCCTTCAATAGATGAATGGATAAATGGTATATTTACACAATGGACTATTACTCAGCCTTAAAGAAGAATGAAATTATGGCCCTTGCTGATAAATGGATGCAACTGACGGCTATCATGCTAAGTAAAATAAGCCAGTCCCTAAAACCAAAGTGTAAATGTTCTGTCTGATATGTGAATGCTAACATACAATAAAGGGGCAGGGGAGGGAAGAATAAAAGTTCATTGGATTAGACAAAGGAGAATGAATAGAACAGAAGGTGATGGGAATAAAAAAAGACAATAGAATGAACCAGACATAACTTGCTATGTTCATATATGAATGTACTACGTGAAACTCCACATCATGTACAACTGTAAGAATGGTATTCTAATTAGAATAAGCTTTACTCCATGTATATATAACAAGTCAAATACATTCTACTGATATGTATATATAAAAAGAACAAATAAAGTAAAATTTTAAAAAGGAAATCCTTTTCTGAGCTTCAGCAATAGCACAATTATCTGTCATTTTCTTTGTAGTTTGAGAGCAAGGATTCTGTATTATTCATCTCTGTGCCTTAGTGCCAAACACAAAGTAGGTACTCCACATTGAATGATTTATTGACATTTTATACTTAATATATGAGCCTACATGGTAGTCTTTCCATCAACCTGGTCAGAGATTGGATTTTTGGTTTACCACTAAGTCTAGCAGTTTACCACACAACTCTTCAGTCAGAAAGTCCATTTTCTATTACTGACTTTCTAAAACAATGTCAGATTCTCTATTTTAGTCACATATTTCAAAATTACATATTTACTGAGTCACTCCTAGGTACTGGCACTGCTCTAGGTGCTAAAAGCACAGCAGTGAAAAAAAAAACAAGCAGATGCCCTTTCTCTTTTTACCTGGAGAGGCAAAAACCAAATAAAGAGATCACTAGTATGTGTCAAATTCTTGTAAGAGTTCTAAAAAATGAAATAGAATAAAGAGGTGAAAGAAACAAGAATGTAGAATGTTAAATAGGATGGTTAATGAGGCCTTCTGACAAGGGGATATTTGAGCAGAGACAAGGAAGTAAAGGAGTGAGTACCTGCATTTTTGAAGAGAGAATATTCCAGGCAGAGGGAGCAGCAAGGTCAAAGAGCCTGAGACATGTTGCTTCTTAGTATGGTCCAGAAATAGCAAGGCTTCCATGCAGTTGGAGCAGAGTAATCATGGGACAAGTGCTAAAAGATGAAGCCAGTGAGTTCAAAGGTCCAAGCCATGCAGCGCCTACAGCTCGTGTCAAGGTGTTTGATTTTTACAGAGTTAGAGGGGAACCCAATTGGGGAATTTTGAGCAGATTTGTGTCATGATCTGATTGCTTTTTTAAAAGGATCTTTTTCAGTCTTCTATGGTGCAGATACTATTGTGGAGGAGAGTAAGGAAGAAGTGAAGAGCCCAGTGGGTAATCACCTGGGTTGGGGTACTAGCAGGCAAAGAAGTGAGAAATAATTCTACTAGGTAGGTTTCTAGCATGTAATCCTTGCTGATGACCTGATGTTAGAAAAACAATCAGTGATGACTCTAGGATTTCAGTCCACTTACTGAGATTTGGAAGGCTCTTAGAAGAGTAGATGTAGGGTTATCAGTCTGGGGCTCAGTAAATGATGCCCTAAAATAACTCTTTGGACTTTAAGCTGAGAGCAGCTGGAGAGCAGTCAACACAGGGAAGTACTTCCTCTGAAGCTCCTTTGTCCACTGAAATACCAGATGAGCCAAAGAGGAATGCAATTGCCTAAAATCTTCTTACTGAAATTTCATTAACCAAGGAAAATTAAATTTGTATCTCAGACGAAGAGACCATACTTAGAGACTGGAAAACTTTATCCCAGCACATTGTCTATTAAGTGGGTTTGTTCATTTCCTTTAGAGATCATTTGTAATCATTTACAAGTGCCCACAGCCCCTTACTTCCCTCTCCCCTATGAAGAGGGTATTTAAACCTTGACCACCTGGCTCTTCTTTGAGTTTAATATTTTATATGGCAACTGTGAGTATGTGCATGTTAATAAATTTGCAAACTTTTTCATGTTTATTTATCATCAGTTTGTTTTAGCAGGTTCAATTACCAAATCACGAGTTTGAACTCCTTAACAGTTGATAGAGAAGAATCCAAGGATTAGAGTTAGATATTGAAATATATAGATATAAATATAGATACAGCTATAGAGATGTATAAATACAATATAGATTTAGATATAGATGATAGAGAAATATACATAGATGAGTGGAAACCTTGAGTCAGCACTAAGATAAATAAGTCTAGAAAATAGGTGAGCTCAAAATAGGTGAGATTAAGTCCTCTAAATGTGGATGGGTTCACAGCCATGAGATTGGAAGGAGCCACTGAAGGAATGAGTGAGGCACATAAGGGGCATGAGCACAGGTTTAGAGACTAGGAGAGAAATCCCCAGAGGAGACCAAGGAAGTGGAATTCATGGAATAAGAGCAAAGCTGGGAGAAAATGTTGTCCTGAAAATCAAGTGAAAAAGTAGTTCCAAGGAAGGAGTTATAAGTTGTTTCAAATTCTAATAGGTTAAATAAGATGGAAACTAGAATCTGGTTATTGATAATCCCAACAAGCACATTTTGGCAGGGGGGACAAATGTGATAGAAGTGAGATCATGAATGAGTAGAGAATAAGTTGACACATAAAATAAGATTGTTGGGGTAAGTGACCTTTGATTTCTTTACAAATATAATTTCCATGATTAAAAAAATTATATCCATGTCATATGTCCAAGTATTTACATGGGTTGCCAATTCAGAGCATGTGAGTTCAACCCTATGTCCTAAGAAATAAATTACTCTGAATGCATTTGATTTTTCCTTTAATGATTCTGATGCCACTTTAGGTTTTCAGAGTTGAGGGTCACTTTGAACTGCATCAATTATCACTGTAGTGTAGAACTGCTGAAGTGTCAGTTAATAGACTTCTGGGAGACAAAGAGGTTCTTGTTTTTATAGGAATCTTGTCTTTTGCTTCATCTTTCCCTCTGTTCTGTGTATCCTGTCACTGATCAGCCCATCCATCCATCCATTCATCCATCCATCCATCCATCCATCCTTCTGTCTTTCACTTATTCATCAAGAATTGGAGATATCAAGATCTGAGTGTACTCTGTCTTTTATGTGGGGATGCATCTAGAGAAGTTCTCCAGACTCACAGAAGAATCTGCCAAAGCAAGTTGTGCTGAGCTGGCCCTGGAAGCAAGCCAAGCAAAAGTTATAAAAAGAGGTGAAAATATATGAAGAAAAGTTTAAGAATTATGGCCAGAATGCTTTCTTAATCATACTTCCAAAGTGAACATGGGAATGGATGTGCAAATCATCATATCAAAAGAGAAGATGTGGAGAAAGTTAGCAATAGTGTCCAGTCTGAGTAAGGAAAAGCCATTTAGGATGAAGTCCTTCTAGGAGGCACTAGAAGCTGAATTTTATGTTATGAAGTGACATAAGTGAAGGTTCATAGGACAGATGCAGGATTGATAGTTAAAAGGTAGTTTACAGTACTAGAATAAAACCTGATGGAAGTCATTACTGTCTTGCTATGAGTAGGTCACAGAGCAAGTCACAAAAATGTTATTTTTCCTCCGCTCCTTTTTTTCTTCCCTCACATATGTTATTCTTATTTATCTTCTAGAATTCAAAGAAAAATATGATAAAATGGTGATCATTTTAAAATATTTTTAAATATCATTTAAAAATATGATAATATGGTGATCAAGTTCAGAATAAAACATTTCTTCTTGAACTTTGGTTTGTGTAGAGGGGAATCAGGGGAAGGGAAGAATGAGGTTGTGGGGATGGGAAGAACAATAGAATGAGACAGACATTATTACCCTTTATACATGTATGATTACACTAGTGGAGTGACTCTGAAGCATGTATAGCCAGAGGAATGAGAGGTTGTGCTCCATTTGTGCACATTATTTCAAAATGCATTCTACTGTAAAATAAATACATTTAAAAAAATAAGAGAACATTTCTTCTTAAAAGCACGATTGAATTTAATATAACTTAATTCATCCCTTTTAACTTTGTTTCTTAAACTTATATATCTTTTTTCCCCCAAAGGACACAGATATTTTCTAGAAGTGACATTTTTGACACTTTCTCAGTGGGCAGCAGACCCTGCATCATATGATGTTTTAAGTACAATATTCAGTACAGCAACATGGATAAGCACAATGAATACAAGAGAGACAGCAAACTAGAAAAATTGTTTACAATTTTTGTGCTCCTGTGCTACTTGAGTAGGGCAAGAGAAGTGATGATTTGGGCTTATGTGCAAAGGTTCAGAATTAAAACCAGTGAAGCAGAATGAAGTCAGTCTATCGGATGGATAGGTGCATGTCTACTACAGGAATAAATATTTCCTGCCAGAGAAAGAGGATCCTGATGCTCACACCTGCCTCTACAGAAGACAAGTACTTAAGACACCGGGAGCAGTGGAGCAGAGGAACCTAATAGCAATAAATAATGCTTGATGTGGGAAGCAGAGAGCAAGACAGCTTCAGGTTCTCAAGAATAATTAGTTACTGTAATCAATGGAACTGAGAAGGCTCATTATGTGGGACAAGGGTCTACCTGAGGTCATTCTCTGCCAGAACCTTAAGACTTTCACCCTGCTCAGGCAGATTCTAAGTCCTAAAATTGATTTTTTTTTCCAAAATAGGTTAGGCTTTCCCTCCTACCTTGAAACAGAATTTGTAGTAGCTATAATAAAGAAGAAAGATGTATTCATCCCAGGACTTGTCTCTGAATTAAAAGGGAAGTAGCTGTGTTTTGCCGATGAGTCCTAAGACTAATTATCAAAGGCTAGGACCTCTAGAACTCTTCCACCTTTCTCATGGGCCAGAATCCAAGGGTGGATATACTGACCAAAGCACTAGCATATGGATAATTTTAGAAAGGAAGTGGTACATGTTAAGCTCCATGGAACATGGTGCTGTGTTATCCAGGCCTAAAACACCCTTCTTCACTCTGGAATGATCCTGCAAGTACAGAGTGCTACCCTAGAGCTCAACATTATAGAATACAATTTCTGAACTAAATTATTCTCATTTTTCTACTCTACTCTCTGACAATTCTGCTTATCTTGCAGTTTGTTGAGAAGACTAAGTAATACCCATAAAATTATAGAGTTAAACTCTTTGTTGCAATAAAATGATCATTAATTTATTTTCATTTTGGCTAGTAAGTTACTTAAGACAAGAAACAATTATCACTGAATCTCACCACCTGGCATATTTTAAATATCAAATAAATACATCTTAAAATGAAATGAAAAGAATTGTTATGATTACTCTTCTTATGGACTCAGTTTTGTTTCCCTGTGCTATGGTGTCCTCAATGGTTTCTAGAACCTGCTGAACTATAATATTTTATCCACAAAAAGCCAGACTGAACCCCTGCCAATATTATACTCTAGAGCTTATGCTGTCCAATATGGTACCCACTAGCCACATGTACCTATAGAACCCTTGAAATATGTCCAGTGCAACTTAGAAAACAGACTTCCAATTTTCTTAATTTGAATTCTTAATACTGGAACTAAATTCGGTTATGGGAAAATTTTAAGTATGTTTAGAACATAATGGATATGTAAATCAACTCTCCTTTTTATTAAATTAAAATACAAATCAAGTATTTCTGGATAAAATTTGTGATTTTCTGAAGAAATTGAGATGTGCTATGTTTAATGACTGAAAATGTGATTTCATTTTGAAATGATAAAGGTTGGGATATATTAGCTAAAATAAAACTTACTACTAGAGTTAATTTTATCTGTTCCTGACTGCATTCTTTTTCCATTCTTAAATCTGACTGCTGGAAAATTAGACATCACATATGTATCTTGTGAGATTGCCTGTTGATGGCCAGCTGAGCTGTACTTTAGATCAATACCCTAATTTTAAACTCAACTGGAGTCCGTTTGAGGTAATGATGATGACTCTGACAATATCTTACTCTTACACTTACGGAATTTTAGAGTTTACAAAGCATTTTTACATACAGCACCATAGGAAACTCTACAAATCATTGTGATACACTACAAAATTCACTGAGGCTCAGAGAAGTGACTTACCCAAAGTTATCATGCTCATCATTGGCAAGATTGGTATTACAACCCACATGTGTCGACCCCAAAGGGCTTTTTCTATCTTTCATACTTACCTTTCCCTTTTGATATATTTGAAATTATGCCATTTTAATTATAATAAAGTATTAATCATAATTGGATATATTTATAAAAAGTCTGTTGAGTTCAATATTGTATCATGTAAAATAGTGACCAATGGTAAAGATTAGTAACCAACTCTTTGTTAGGCCATTTTTCTAATAATTATTTTCCCCACAAAACTGTAAAAAGGTTCAGATGTTGACACTGGAATTTTTAATAATTTTTCTAAGCAGATTTTTCTAGTCAATCGTTCACTTAGGTACTGTTAGATCACTTAAATGGCAGAGACCCACAATTTCCTTTATCTCTCCACCTGAATTGCATGGCCATCAATGCATCTGCCTGCTCATGAAGGATTATCTGTATGGCAGAATTTAGTCTGAGGTTTGTATTTGTTGTTATCAATGTGTGAAACCTTTTTAGAGGGGATAGCAGAAAGAAGATTCTTCTTGAGAGCTGTCCTACATCATTCTCTGGGAATAATTTAATGACCATATCCTGGAGCAGTCATCTCATAAACCAGTAAGAATGAGAAAGGAAAAGAATTACTATAAAGTAGTGCAACAGATGATCATAGCAGACTACTTTAACTTATGTGCAATACCTCCCATGCGTTGGAAGCTTTCATCATCTCATTTAATTTAAACATAAAATAGCTTTTTGAGAGGGAGCTTATTACCATTCTATAACTAGAGGCCAAAAGTGGCAAGTGGTAAGATGGATTCAATCTTGAGCCTATTGCTATGGCATGATCTCTTTATTTTTCCTTCTTTCCACAAAATGACAATTGTGGTTCTTTGGAATAAGCATTAGCATCTGAATCAGAATTAGATCCTTGTTACAGACATCATACTTACAATTATATAATACTCAAGATTCAAACGTATTCATAGTACTCAATCAAGTTTTAAATTACAGGCATAATATTCAGTCCCTATCCAACCTCATTTTACATTTTTTCATTCACTCAACAAGTGATTGCTTATTGCCAAACGCCAAATGCTTGGATGTTGAGAAGATTAATGAACTGTGTCTATGAGTGTACTTTGATAGCATTAAAAAAATAACAATTGCTTAAAAGTGTTAATTTCTATTTTTTATTGGTAATGACACAATGCTCTGTGTGGAAAAAGACTGTTATCTCTTCCTGACTACAAAGGTTAAAGGAGTAGTCTCCTTCATCGGTCAAAATGATCCAAGACGGAAGCCACAGTGTCAACTGAGGAAGCTCCTCATTCCTCAATTCCTTACCATGTTTTGGGCTTAACTTTAATGTCTGACAGCTTTTCTAGTTCCCCATTGCTGCTGGCTTGTTTAGTTTCTTGCTCTGTCTTGAATGAGCAGTTGTTACGATCTCTTAACCTGTCCGTTGGCCTCAACCTGAACTGCTTTCCACACTGTTTCTGCAGTCAGAACTTATCAAGAGTCTTTGAAGACGATGATCTTCCTCCCTCACTACTTCCCACCCTACCTGCTCACCCTCCACCCCTGTAGTTCAGACATATTCCACTACTTAGTTTCCCAAGCAAACCACACTGAGGACTCTATGTGCCTCATTATGTTTCTTCATTTACCCAAAAGGCACATTCTCTGCTTCTTCACCTAATGAGCTCTTACTAATCTTTCAGAAGTTATTTCAATAGCTACTTGTTTCATGTTGTATTTTCAAATCTGTAACACTTAGATTAATATGATCAATTCCTTCATCCCTCTTCACTATCTTTTCTTATGCATAAAATATGATGTTACGGTAACACTACCAATACCTAACTTCACTTTTTTATTTACACAAGAGTTTTACTCTACTAAACTCCTTGGGCTAGAGAGCCATATTCTATTCATCCCTGGCACACAGCAGGCACTCCATATGTTTACTAGAAAACAGTGAATTAATAATTATCTTGTCATTGCTTAAAACCTTTCAATGAATGCCCACTGTATACAAAATAAAGTCTGAGTTCATTTTAATGCTATACCAGGCTGATCCTCAGAAAGTTCTTGCATAATGTAGCGTCTCATCTCTTGCTGTGTCCATGTATTTATTCATGATCCCATTATACTAAAATAAAAGTAATGCCCCCAACAGGCCTGAGTTTCAGGCTCCCAGATCTTGACTCATCCAAGTTCACAGATGAACTATTTCAGGGTCTGGTCAATCATGCCATCATGTACTGAAGGCTAGATGAGAAAGGGCTGGTGGGAGCCCTTTGTTACCTACGGATCTAAAGAGAGTGGGTGTGCGGAAATGTAGGCCAAGCTTTAAAAGCAAGATCTAAAATGTTCCTGGACCATTTTCCACACCCTGAGCTGTGCCAGTTCTGCCTCTCTCCAGCTGAAGTCCTCAAAAGCTTCCCTGCTCTCCACTCTTACACACTCCTTGGGTTCCTTGTTTTTTTGTGTAGACATACATGTCTTCCAGCCCTGTAGCTGCATCATAAGGTCTTGGATGGAATCTTAGGTTGTAAGTGTGACCTACCATTACTGCTTCATGTTGACCACCCAGTCTTCTTTTTTTTTGTTTTTTGGTACTGGAGATTGAACTCAGGGGCACTCGACCACTGAGCCACATCCCCAGCCCTATTTTGTGTTTTATGTAGAGACAGGGTCTCACTGAGTTGCTTAGCGCCTCGCCGTTGCTGAGGCTGGCTTTGAACTCGCGGTTTTCCTGTCTCAGCCTCCCTAAGTGCTGGGATTACAGGCTTGAGCCACCGCGCCCGGCTCCACCCAGTCTTCTTAACCACCTGTGGAAGCAGTAAGGAGTGGCCATTTTGTTCCCGTGAGACGTGTGAGCTCTTTCTCAGACATTTTCTCACTTCATTCTCCATGCAACAAGAAGGTGTGTTTTCCAAGAGAAAAGACTGGGAGTGAGCTTTCTGCAACTCCCCTGCAGTTAGTAAGTTGACTTGACATTCCCCACTCTACGCAGGCTGGAGCTGGCACATGAGTATGCCAGCGTTTTCCCTGCCGCTAGCGTCCAATTAAATGCTTTGCGAAGCATTTGGGGACATTCAGTTACATGAGAAAATAAGAGAAATGAAGGTTGCCTTGCCTTTGTTCCTTAAGGCAGCTTGTTTCCTACATTCATCCAGTAATTCTTTTCTCAGGTACCAATTCGTTCCTGAGAACCCTGAGTTGGGTATTTGGAGAGGAAGATTCTGTTTTTCTAAGTGGGAAATCACTAAGAACTAAGTGCCTTCCCTGCAATGGACACTCTTAATTTCATAAGTAGAGTACAGGTTCTTCATTTTTCTGCCTCTTGTTCCTGTTCTCTAATGTTACCTTGTAGAGGTCAGTAATAGTTTCAAGTAAACCTACTTTCTGTTTGCCTGTTTCCCAACCTGCTTTTCATAATACTTCTTTGCCCACCTCTTTCTCTGAGTCAATTATGGCAAACTCAGAGGCTATATAAGAAGCTTCGTCTTGGTTATGTGATGGGTTGGGGACGGTACTGTGGAGCCAACATACTTAGTGTCCCATGGCCCTGGATTAGCCCTTGGTTGACAGCAAGTAGCTTCTGAATCAGTACTCTCCATTACCTAACTCCAACACCATGTTGATGCTTTTATTTTTAAAAAAAGTAAGTTCCTTGATCTCTCTGCCTATTCTCTTTGCCTAATAAGACAATGATTCTTTCCAGAACCTGAACTGCCCAAACCAGTGCACATTGTTCTCTCCTTCCTGTCTCCTTAATATCTTGTCAAAGTCTGTGAGAAATATGGCATCACCCTCAGAACAACACACACACTGGATCCTATCAGTTGCCACCTGCACTGCCTCACAGGTCAGATTTGACATTCCTTCTGCCTCCTTGATTTCCAGGCACAGCAATTGACATGCCCAAATCAGGCCAGGGTTTGCATGCTGACTAGGCTCAGCCTCACAGAGCCAAGTCCTGTCTCCTTTAATTCTAGTTTCTTCCCTTTCCTCACTGTCCTTGCTGCCAAAGTCTATGCATCCAGTAAGGCCAGTCTGATTATGATAGGTCTCAGTATGGAATAATCTTTTACTTATACCTGTAAGAAACATATCTCTTTTTTATATGTCATTTTTACCTTTGCTATTAAAAATGCTAGCTGAATGTTCCTCATATTTGAAGACATGGGCATATTTATAACGTTTTTTAAAATTCCTATCCATCACTTATTATCTTATTACTTATTTTGTTGAAAAGAATATTGTTAAGCACCTCTCTATACAAACACATACACACAAATGCATATTAAAAGTGTATGATGTTTATTTATATATAACATAAATATATGCATCACATTTCTAATATAATTGCTAGAATCATCATTTATAGTGAAAGGCAGAAGAACATAAATACTTCAGGTATGAATATATAGCAATGATTTTTCATACGAGCAATTTTAACTATTTCCCCAATTAAAAAACTGCAATATCAAAAGCCTGACTAACTGTATGAAACCTAAAGTTCAGCAATCATGTTCTAGGAATTCACAGAAAAGGAAGCAAAGAGACTAGCTTTTGCTTTGCCACAGAAGGCACAGTCAAAATTCGTAGCAATACTTAATTATACCCTTTGCATCAACTCAACCTAGATTACATAATGAAAATGATGCTACCAACAGATAATTTCATCTAAAAATAATATTCTACTGCCTAAGGGGTACAATAGGTACATGCTCATACAAGAGGGCAAAGATGACTCTTCCATTTTCCAGCAATCATATGCCCACTGCATTCTGAAAAATCAGTTTGGAAGTTTTCAAAGGACACTTTGGGTTCGGTTGTTACACTTCATAGTACATTACCTGTCACTTGATTCAGCAAGAAGATGGCACTGTTCCACAAATACACTGGAAATAGAGTTAATGAGGGCAGGTGTTCAAGGCAATTATTTAATAGCATCCATCTTGGCAAAACTTCCTTCTCTATCTCTCTTTATCTCTCTCTGGGTCAACATATGCATACTTCTGTTAAAGTTTAACTTATCATTTTTAGACTATGATATTAGAGATGCCGTGTGGCTGTGTGACACGTAACCTCTGTGAATCTCAGTTTCTGTGTCTATAACAAGGAAATAATAGTGCCAACTTATACACATGGCTATTTGAAAATTGAATGAAGTAATGTACATGAAACCACTAATAAGAGTGTGACAATGACCATTTTATAAATTTTCTTTACATTCCCAATCACACAGGGAATCTTGACAGTAAACCTCTCTAAAAGCAAAGTTGTTTACAAGAACAAGTCTGGGAGTGGAAATACAGCTGTATTGACTTAGTCATATAGATTAATCCTCCAGGCTGAATCTGTTTAAACAGTTCTGGCTGCTTTCACATTACCTCATATGTAATTCATATTATAATGATAATGACAATGGCCTCCATTTATCAGTAATTGTCCATTGTCTCCACATGTAAATCCTTTTCTTTTTTTTTAGTTGAGAATTTACTTTTTTCATTTTTTCAATGAAAAGGCTTAGGTATCATTGAGTTAGGAAACCTTTCCAAAGGTCCTCAGCCTGTTGCCTCTCACACCTGTGCATTTTCATTACCCCTTTGGCTTCCCTTCTGTTTTCTCATCTAGCTACCTCAGCCTGTAACACAGGACCTATATTATGCTCATGTTGTTGTCTTTGCTGCATGATATAATTGGAGGCATAGATCAGATTCTAAATCATTTCAAAAAGGAAGAAAAGACAAGTCAGCCCAACTAATCACATAATCCATTTCATCTTAATAAATACCTCCCAATATACCTATAAATTCCTGTTATAGCACTACAATCTTAAATAATAAAAATCATTATAGTTGTAGTTCACTTAAAATCAGTTCTAGATTTTCCCCCCCGAGAACTTGTAATATCCTAGGGGATTCCGTATGTATAATACCAAAGTATGGCAAGACTTAGCATAATAAGCCAAGAGTTTTACAAAGTGTTTTGGTTGTGCATTTAGATTCTGCTTCTGGTGGTACAAAACATTCAGGAAGAAGTGTTATCTGTTTGACTTGGACTTTGACTGAGAAGCAGAATTTCAGTTGGTGAGAATAGGGAAAATGGCCTTTATATTTTTTTAGCAAAAAGAGATATATTAGCAGAATTGAAAGTATAATTTGTATGCATAAAGCTAATACTTAGAGATAATTTAGGCTGAATCAGGGAACTTCTAAAAATCCTGAAGTGACTTAAGCTTGCTTCATTGAAATCCAAAGTAACCACAGAAGATGAGCATTTGTAATTCATCTTCAAGAGTAAGAAATCATGGCTAAGTTTTATCAAAAGATTTACCTTTATCTGTGCCCTTGCCAGCCATGACAGGGAAAATTCAGCTATTATCCTTGACTTATATAGAACTAACTGGGTGTAAATTAAATGGAAGGTGCAGTAAAAGACGAACCCAAGGAGGAGGAAAGAGGGAGATCAAAGAAATTCTTGAAGTGTTAATTGCAATCACTGAAAAAGAGGTAATATGAAGCTGAAAGTAAGATGATCTGCTATAAATAGCATGTGAATGCAGAATGTCAGAAGGTCAGCAGATGGGGCTCTAGGAGGTGAAAATTACATAGAAATTTAGACTAAGAAATAAGACTATGTGACAAATTCAGAGAAATATGAGATAAGTTGAACCCAGAATTCAGAGATAGGTTTTTACTCTGTGGGTTAAATGGAAAGAGTATGGATAAAATCAGCTCTCGCAGAAGTAATTATAGAATAAAAATGCCCTCAAAGCAAAACAGAGAGAGAACAAAGTTTACAGGAATGGAATGATAAAGCCAGGATGTGATCTTAGGAAGGTAGGGCATATAAAAGATAACTTATGAGTTCTGGTTTAAAGTATGCTGAAATATGCATAGTGTCCATAGTTTTTACTGATTGTGCAATGGGTAGCAAGTCACTATACCTCCCTCAGCCTGTTTCCATATCTGTACAATTGCTGCAACTATACTGAGCAGGCAGTGTAGGAATGTCGGTACCAGAATCAGACTGCCTGTGTTCAAATTCTAGATCTACAGTTTATCTTATGTGAAACTTGGGTGGAACCAATATAGGATCATCATCAAGATTGGATAAGATTTTTCTCAACAAAGAACAAAGATTTTAAATCTTAAGGAAAAAGATTGATAAATTTGACTACATTAAAATTAATCATGAAAGATGAAGTAAAGAACATGAAAAGAAACACCACATCTGGGAGAAAATACCAACAACTTATTTTACAAAACAGAAATGTTAATATTCACGGTAATGTCAAGGAAAAAAACCTACAAATCAATAAGATGAAAGAAAAATCAATCTGAGAAGGCAATAGGGAACAAAGGGAGCTTGGGGGTTATTAAAAACATTCAGTGGAGGAACATTGGTCAAAGGGGAGGGAGGGGAAGGCAGGAGACAGGGGGGCAGGAAAGATGGTGGAATGAGATGGACATCATTGCCCTAGGTATATGTATGACTGTACATATGGTGCGACTCTACATCATGTACAACCAGAGAAATGAAAATTTGTGCTCCATTTGTGTACAATGAATCAAAATACATTCTGCTGTCATGTATACCTAAGTAGAATAAATAAATTTTAAAAAGGTGAAAAAATATATATAGGTTAGGCCAGGAGCAGTAGTGCACACCTATAATCCCAGGAGTTTGGGAGCCAGCCTCAGTAACTTAGCAAGGCCCTAAGCAACTTACCAAGACTTTGTCTCAAAATAAAATATAAAAAGGGTTGGGGTATAGTTCAGTGGTTAAGCACCCCTGTGTTCAATCCTTTGTATGAAAAAAAATAGTATGAAATAACTTGCTTCTACAATCAATTTGTGTCCCTGCAATAAAGGTATTTGATTCTGAAATGCTTTAAACACACACACACACACACACACACACACACACACACGCATTCAAGATAGTAGGTTCCTTGGGAGTTTCTTTGTTTTGCAGGGCTGGGGATTGAACCAATGGCCTCACCCATGCCAGGGAAGAACTCTACCACTGCCATATGCTCCCAGCCTGAGTTGATGGTTTTCTGAGTTAAAGCAGGAGAGCAGGAAGATGTGAATTCTGTTTCTTAAGTGAGTGGGATACTTAGGTGTTTGTTTATTATTATTCACATCTTGTACTTTTTTTTGGTAAAGGATATACATTTCTCAGTATGTTTTTTAAAATGGAGGTTGTAAGAAGTACCTACTTCATAAGATTGCTATGAGGATAAACAGCATGGTGCCTGGAACATATTAAATACTTAAAAATTATTACCAATTATTATCATTATGTTGAAACATCAGAAGCATCATAAGCACTTGAGATAAGATAGCTATTGTTTTTAAGCTATTGTCTCAGAAAAAAAAATGTATTAAAGAGGGTGAGGGACCTGCACAGAGGCCAGCACAGAGAAGCATCCAAGGGAAGATCGGAATCTGCACCTGGCAGTTTTGTTCCTACAGTTGAAGTGGTTCATCGCATATTTATTGTAGATCTATTATAGCAGCCTTTATAGTGCCCTTGTTGTCAAATCAAGTTCTTGTAATTACCCTATACTTTCTCATACAGCTGTTCTCAGAATAGAAAATGCAAACCAAGCAGCATAAATATCCTACTCCTTTGGTTAGCTTTATCCCATTTTATCTATTAATAGACTGTTTCATGTGTCTCAATCTCTCATCTCCTCAGTTAGTGGAAGTATTAAACTCTTGAATTTGGAGAGAATCAATAGGATTGTGTTTCTAGATCAATGAAGCAATCAGGACCTGGGTCATGATCCAGTTCAGAAGTGCAGATAACTGGAAGGGCCTCATAGACTCCTCTCTGATCAGTTCCTAAGTGAAAAGGATTGAAGAAAAAAAAAAGAGAAAATATTTTGATAAGAGACTATGTATGACTGACAATGATAGTGGAATTGCAAATTAATGTTATCTCTTGAAATCATCTCAATGCATTAGGAGGCCACCAGGGGTATTGTCTTGAGAAGAGTTCTGAAGCATTGTTCTGAGAACATAAGAGAGGTAACCACAGGACCCAAGTAAGTATGTGAGTGAGTCAGCCACACATTATATAATGAGGAGAATGCTCCCAATAGGAACACTGTTTCATCTAGAAATAATAATCTGATTAACCACAGGGAAGGATAAAGCATGTGATAGCAAGTGGGCCAGGAAATCATGGGCAAGCACTGATCACCAAACCAAAGAAGAAAGTGACCTTTTAAATGCTTGTCTCAGAAAGACATAAGTGTAGACAAAAAAACCACAGCTATAATTAAGAGAGAATGAAGACTACGTGTTGAATAGATGCTCCTTATAAACACAAAAGGAGAAGTTTCTCAGCACTCATTTTATGTACAACTTAGAGCATGAAATATGGAGTGAATCCACATACTTCTAGAGAGGGGCTTAGAAATGAGCAAAAATAATCAGTAAACCATGCATTTAGGTGTGATTTGAGCGTGAATCTGAGGACGGGATCTGGATTTGAATATCTGTGCTAGTAGGTTAGACAACGTTATCAGAAGTGTGAAGTCATCACCCAGTGAATTGGTAGTGAATAAACAGATATTGTAATAAAATGAGAGACATGGTGTTTTCTGACCAAAATATGATAGTAGTTGAAATTATTTCTCAAAAGCTAGAAAATTTGACAGAGATAAATGGAAGCAGATCAAACTCCCATTAGAGCAGATAAATTGTTCTTAATGGTGAGCAGTTTGATAAATAGAAATCTCTCTTTTTCTCTTCAAATACCCAAGAATGTTAACACTTGCTGGTAAATAATACAAAGCAATCTTTGAGGAGAAGAAATAGAGTCCTAAATTCTAAATGTATTTTTAAAAAATTATGGGAGTCCTGCATAAAAATTTAAAGAAAATGATGGATAGAATAGAGGAAAGGAACAGGAAGTGGTGAGAGAAGGGAAAGAGGAAGGAAATGCTGGGGAGTGATATTTGTCAAATTATATTGTTATATCATGTGTATGTACAAATATTTAACAACAAATCCCATCATTATGTACAACCACATGCACCAATAAAAATGTGGAAATTTTTTTTAAATTAAAAAAATTTTAATAAAAAAATAGAAAAAAGTAAAGAAGTTGTAGTAAAAGGTATTTATACTACCAAAAGTAAATGAGGTAAGTATGATAACTTCAACATGATGAGGAAAGAGGATAAACAGATTGACACACAATCTATTCAGTGCATACAAGAGAAAATACACACACACACACACACGTTAAAGGAGAAATAATAAATAAGAAAATAGTTCATTTTGGAGTAGTTTTAGGAGGAAGTGAAAGCACACAGAAGTTGCCATTCATTCATTCGTTGTTACCATCAGTCATTGTTACAGTCATGATGCAGAAGCAAGATGGATCCCTACCCAAAACTTTGGGTATCTACTGATTAACACACACATACACATACACACACACACCCCAATAGTATATGAGAAAGTATACTACTTATACAGTAAAGTTTTTTAGAAGAATATAATGGACTTCCCAAACTGATTCACAAATGATTTGACAACAAGGAGAATAGTTGGAATTTTTGTTGTGGTTAAGGGTCAGAGTGGGGTAAGGGTTCCCACATGGTTTGAATCTTCTGCCTGCATAAAGCAGAGAGCAGTTGGGCCTTCAAATCGGTTTGCCAGATGTTTGACAGAGGATGATGGGGCCCAGATGTGTGCCATGGAAAGGAGGTGAGGTATTTTTCTGACCGCAACACAAAGGTACAGAGGAGTTGGGTGATTTTGAGCCATCAGAGTATTTAGTGATACAAATATTTAAAAGTTTGATTCCTTTGCTGTTATATAGAGAATAGGATGTATGGAACAAGAGTGAAAGCAGGGACATAGTTGGAAGGATTCTGCAACTATCTGGATCCTTTTTACTTGGCAAGTAGCAGTGAAGGTGGTAGGAAGAGGTTACATTTGGAATGCATTTTATGCACAGAGCTAACAGGACTGGATTGCATTTAAACAGTAAGAATAAGAGAAGAGTATAGAATGATTCCTATAGGTAAAGCCCAGTCAGTTAGGTGACTAATGGTTCAGTTTAATACAATGTGGAAGAAAGCTATTGGTGGAAGCATGAAGAGCTGTGTTTGGATGTATAAGTTCCAAATAGGAGTGAAATATCTTAGTGGATATGTCAATCCAGCATTTAAATATACCAGAGACTATACATGAAGAAGAGGTCTAGATATTTTAAAGTCATCATTGGGTAAAGAGAGTCAAAATGTAAGAAAATATTTGGTAACATGTAAAACAAACGCCTAGTACTTTAATTTATTTAATCTACATTAATCAACAAAAATCATGAATTTGTTCATAAGGAAAAATCCTTATAATCGAGCTGAAATCCCTCCTCAGGTCCATTAGCCAAGAAGTGGAGGAAACCCTTTGTAATGCTGTCCAATCTGATTGAGATCCCTGCTGAGCTCTCTGAAGCATCTTGGACTGGCTTTGACCTCATCCTTGGCTGCACTCTTAATAGCACATTAGTTAAAGCTGTAAAGACCAGCATGATGAAACAAGAGACATTAATAATGGTATTTAAATAAAAATGAGAGAAGGAAGATTTTGTGAAGCAGAGAAAATTAGACTTACTTATCATTGCCTGCATGATTTGGGGGTAGGATATTTTTCAGTCTGGTAGGGAAACAAAAGGCAAGACAATAAAGTTAACAGACAACCATAAACTTAAGGTAAGAATATATAAATGATAAGATGGTCAACTGGGAAGAATTTAGATTTTTTTGTTGATTCAACAAGCTAGAAATTTTCTTGTTATGATGACATTATACAGTTCAAAGGAGATGGTGAAATATATGTGGAAATATATGTGGTGACCACCTAGAGGTGGTCACCTTAATAAAAGCTCTTTGGCACATAGAACTATAGACTAACTTGGAAAGGGACATAATATTCAGGCTGCCCTTAAAAATATGACTGAGACTGGCTTTCAGGTCCTTCCATAGGGAAAGTTGTCCTCTGTTAGATTTCCTATCCACATGCCATCCAGCACAAACTTTTAGAACTGTCCCTTAGGAGAAAAACTCATATTTTATATCTCTCATTTCTGGAAAGTTTCAACAAGGCCCTCCCCTATCTAATATCAAACTTTTTTCAAATTCAACATTATACCAGTTACGTGTCAATTACATGCATTTCTTTTATGCTGTCCTTTTCTGTTCAGCTTTAACCTTTTTAAAATATATATATGTGTGTATATATATATACATACATACATATATGTATGTATATATATATATGTATGTATATATATGTGTATATATATATATGTATGTATATATATGTGTATATATATATGTATGTATATATATATATATGTATGTATATATATATATTTTTTAGTTGTCAGTAGAATTTTATTTTATTTATATATGGTGCTGACAATGGACCCAGTTCCTCATGCATGCTAGGCATGTGCTCTCCCACTGAGCCACAGCCTCAGCTCCATGCTGTAACGTTTTAGAAAACATTTTCCTATCAAATTCTTCTCATATTTTAAGACTCACATCCTCTGAAGAGCTTTCCTTGGACATCTAGACACAGAAAGCCTTTGCTTCCTCTATGGCAAAAAGGGATTAACTTTGATTTCAGAGCAAGTACTATAGTTATTACATAATTGTTAAGGTCCATTTTTCCCAGCTAGACCCTGAGCACACTGGAGCTCACCATGCTTCATTGCACATTTGTTTGGTATTTCTGCATCCCTTAGCAGATAGCCATGGCCATTATATTTAAAAGAAGCTTGAAATAATGAATTTTAAAGTGTTTCACCAGAGCCTGGTATAAAGTTAGGATTCAATTAATCTCAGTACTTGATATTAATATCAATAATTTTAACACAACACCTCAGAGACTAGATTTTTGTTTTCTTAATTCCATAATTTACCTACTATCTAATTATGAACTAAAGTAAGATCTAGAAATTTGGGGCAAATATGGTCCTGATTCCTCCTCATTCATGTAGCATATTTAAGAAAAGCAGAACACAGGTGCCTATCCATGGATTGGGGAATTTTTGAAGAAGTTTCTATTTATTTTTTCTTGTTCTGTAGTCAGATTCCAAGATCTGAAGACGTTAGATTTGAATACAGGTACAATGCATCAGATAATCTAATTAATAAGCATTTATGAAGTCCTTGATATCTCCATGGAAAAATGCAATGAAAGAACAAATGGTTTTTCTTTTTAATGTCACTTCATGTCATTCATAGGTTTTTTTTGTTGTTGCAAACTTAATAGTCTTTATTCTTGCTCTCAACCTGTGATTAGCTTTATCAAAACAAACTGTTCCCCAGGAGGAAATTATTTTAATGGGATTTCAGAGCCATATGTCATTTAGAAATATAAGCAAACAAGTCTTAGGTAAATATAATCATTCTGTTTAAATGAAAAATTTTATCCTTTGGTTTTTATTGGCATTTCTGAAATGATTAGATACTTTGAAACATTTTGAACTTGATGGAACTTAATATGTCCCTCAAGAAACTGTGTAAAAAATGCTCATTTTAAGATAAACTTGGCAACTCTTCCTTTTGCTTCATTTGTATATCATTCAGGCTCTCAGCCATTGGCCACAGGTTTGCCCCTCATTGGCAAAGGGTATAAGAAGCAAGGATTTTTATTTTGTCAATGAAAAAAAAATGAAAGAAATTACTGAAATATTAAAAATTAAAATATTAAAAATTAAAAATATGTAGTTGATACTATACTGTTGCGGAAAACATTCTTATGAGCTAAATTGTGTTCCCTTAATTCATGTTGAAACTCTATCAAATATTTCAGAATTTGCTTTTGAAGAAAGCACCAAATGATTGAGTTAACATGATGCCATCAGGTATACCCTAATTCAATCTGACTGGTGTCCTTACAGGAAGAGGAAATTTGGATGGGAAGATACCAGACACACAGGTGAACTCAAAGGGAAGACCATATGAGGATATAGGGTGAAGGCAGCTGTCTGCAAGACAAGGAGAAAAGTCACAGAAGAAATCAAACCTGACAACACTTTAAATTTCTAGCTTCCAGAACAATAGGAAGATGCATTTCTGTTGTTTAGCCACTCAGGTATTTCAGTATGACAGCCCTAGCAAGTCAATACAGATGCTCCTCAATTTCCAACGGGGTTACATACCAACAAATTTATCATAAGTTGAAAATACCACTAGTTGAACATGCATGTAACACACCTAACCTACTGAACATCATAGCTGAGCAACACAGCACACTAGGGACCACTAGTAGTTTACCCTTGGGATTGCATGGCTGACTGAGAGCTGCGGCTTGCTGCCAGCCCAGCATTGCAACAGTATGGTACCACATATCACTAGCTTGGGAAGACCTTAGACTTCAACATTTGAAGTACAGTTTCTACTGGATGTGTATCACTTTTGCATTATCATAAAGCTGAAAAATATTAATTTGAACTGTTGTAGGTCAGGGACAGTCTGTATATTTACTTTGTACTGAAGTGGAGGACTATTGATTAGAGTAACACTTCTAGCCTCCTTTTACTAACTTTCTATCTGGTTGGTGCTTTGGGAGGTAAGGAGCTAAGAACATAACTTGACACTTCTCTTCTGCTTTCTTTTGATTTTTTTATCTGCCTGCCTCCCAAAATTTGTGCTCCTCTCCTGTTGTTGACCAGTACACATTCTGGACACAGATATCTCAGTAGCATCTCCTTTGTCTTTAGAAACCTTCTGCCGGCTCTGAGCATGCGTTCTATTCTTCTCATCATGTTTCAAGTTCATCATGGTAATCTCTGCCTTGATGAGGGAGATTGGTCTTTTCCAGTACTGCCCATGACTGGGTGTTTAAATTTGTCAAATTGTGGGGTTTAGTTTTAAAAATCCCATCATTATCCCAAACCACATTCTTTTAAGCTATTTTATTCTTATGAGTTTATTATTTAAAATGACTTTCTATATCCAATGATTTACCGTTTTGGTTTTACTTTTTTCCTTTTAGATCTTTTTCAAGGAGGTTGGAAAGAGACATAATCCATTTATATTTTTAAACTTTAACATAAAAAAAGTAAACAAGTTAGAGTAATCATAGGACCTCTAGACCTATTCATGATAAATAACTTACCAGGGTCTAAATGAATATGGTCCCAAAGCTAGACAAGTCACTGAGGGGACTACTTGCAGACCATCTACACTCTTGTCAGCTGAAGATGACTCATTGGTTGTTTTTGTTCAATGTCCCAGCTAAAAATCTAATTCCCAGTTTGTGCTTGGTCTTAATAATTTCTTCTTTTACCTACTTGCTGGATTTTGAATATTTCATTACTTATAATCCACTTCCCAAAGGTGAACAACAAGCTGAGGGAGAAAAATGATAGGCAAATTCAGCTCCATATATTCCTGGTTAGCAGCATTTCTAGATTTGATTTTAGTAAAAAGTGAAATATTAGCTTAAAAATGTGGTCAAATTATCCAGTTTATCAAATATAATAGTCAAAATACAGATATTTCTATGCTAGTTTGTGTACATTATAGCCAAAGTTAGAGTGTCCCATATGCAGTGTCTAAATTGTAACAACCTTATGATATAAAGGTTGGGTTAGGTACCTCACTCATGATCCCTCAACTGGCAAGTGGTGGAATCAAAAATTAAATTTAGGATTTCTGACTCAAACAGATGTGTTCATCACAACTTGGTTCTTACTCTATGACAGGAGTAGACATTGAGAGCAACTAAAGATCTTCCAGTAGCACGAAGACATACAACCAATTAGGGAGGTCATTGGTCAAATGCAGGAGGTTAACAGCTAAACTAGTGACATTTCAATTAAGAAACAACAAAAAAAAAATATTGAAAGATTTTGGAGCATAATTCAAATAGAATGACCCTCATTTTTTCCCTGCAAGTCCACCTAAATTCATTTCTTTTGTGAAATCAAAGCAGATTGGTGGCTTTTAAATCACACTTGTTAGAACTCTTAGCTAAACAAAACAAAACAAGAGTCTAACTGATTTTGTCAAAAGCATAATCTTTTAGTTTTAAGATATCTAAGTACTCTATGTTCAAAAACAAATACTAAAAAAAGTAGACTGTTTTCATAGGCAAACACTAACTATATACTATTTTGCAAAACTGAGCTTACAGATGAGATTTAATCTAAAAGTTATCAAGCTCAAGCAAGTGAGGAAAGTAACTGTTTCTATTCAACTTTATTGACACAATTAAAATTTCTATTTCGTTCTTTATTGTAAGTAAACTGCCTAAATATTAGCAGATTTCCTTAATTGTCATCACAATCATGTTCTTTTCTATTAAAATCTAAATCTGGATCGTGTAAATAACAGTATAATTAGAGTGAGCTTTATTTCATGCACTATATAAGTTAAGTACAGTTTGCAAAATGCATATTCTCTGATAAGTTGGTCACTCACAAAAAAGGCCTCAAAGATATTAAGATCCCCAAAAACACATGCAGAGAAATTTAATGAGTATTAATGATATTCTGAAAGAGATGCTAGACTTGTTAGTGGTAAGCAAAGATGCTTAGATCAGGCTAATGTTAAAGCCTAACAGATTCCCTAAATGCCTTTCATGTTGAGGCGAGATTCCTGTTTCCATGGCAACCTGCAGTGAGTTAAGAAGGGTACTGTTAAACTGTACTGCAATTTTGCTTAGTCTCTCTGAAAGAAAAATGTCAGAAGAAACCATTTCTCTACCCATGATTATAATCAGAGATCCTCCACCCTCCACCCACAAGCTTCTGTTGCTGCTCCTGAAGAAGATATTAAAGGAAGTAAATTAGAAATCTGTTTAAAGATCTACTTTGTTCTTCATGAGCTACAGACCCTTTGCTTGGTCCTAGGATCACATGTGTAGCACAGTAACACTGGCATAATCTGTAGGAAGGGATCAAAACAGATAATGGTGCCAAATAATGAGCAGGAGAAATAATGAGGAAAGCATTTATTATGCCCTGATTTCCTAGAGGCTGCTTTTAAATTTGTTAAAACAACTTCCTCTGGGTAGTGCATTACTGTTTGGTTTTTGAAGCTCTGCTATTCTTTGCATTTTGAAAGGAATGAAAATATAATGAATATTTCTGTTGTTCTGCAAGGAATCCAAATCAAAGCACTGACAAGGGATATCCACCCACATGTTTGCTTCAGCTTTTCCTAATTCATTCATTATCCTGCTCCAAGCTCAGGACCAAGCTATCTCACCCAGAATGACAGAGGCAGCACGTCCACTGGCAATCATCCCAGACCATTCAAACTGAAAACTGAACTGAAAATCAAAGATCCTGATACAGGGCATCTTGTAGTGATAGAAAAACACAGTTGATTTTTAAAAGCAGATCCATTTTCATATGTCATAGAACACTTATAGCTAACATTTATTGCACACCTACTGTGTTCCAGGCATTATGCTAAATGCTTTCTAAGCATTCTTTTAGTGATTGTTGTAAAACTACAAAACATATGAGTTGTGGATATTAGCTCATTTTACAGAAGAGAAAATTGCCTGAGTAAATTGCCTAAGATCACACTTAATCTAAAAGAAAAATTTCCAAGTAACCAGAGGTGACTTTGAAGATGTCTACCTCCCACTTTAGCGTTATTCTACAGTTTGTAAATAAATAAATATAAGTATATATGTATATGTGTATATACATATTTTATGTTTATGACATGTATATGTGTATACACATATTTATCAATATACACAAACATAGTTTCAGAAGTCTTGCCAGTGATTTGACTGAGCAAAATTGGTTGATGTGAAAAGACAGTGAGAGACTAGTGATAACTGATGGAGTCACATGTCCCAGCTGCTGCTCAGCTACTATTGAGGTTTGTCATGTGGAAATGTGGGATCAGTGTGACCAGGTTTTCTTTTATTTTCAAGACAACCCACCCCAATTTTCATGTGAAGTTCTATGCATTTTAACAGATGGATCCAAAAAAGAAGCTTGAGAACCAAGAAAAAGAACTGCTCCAAGCTACCTGATTATTTTCTCTGTATTAGGAATTAGCTATCTTTCTCTCCAAAAACAAAAGTAGTGTCAAAAGAGGACTTCCTGCAGCACCACAAAAAATAATACAGAGGACAAAATCTAGCAAGTAAGAACAGTAAAATCTTAGATATTGATGCATTTTCCTGTTTAAAAAAAAGTAGAAGGGGGAAAGAATAACTACATAAATGGTATATAGGGATAGTGTCCAGTTTCAATTCTGATACCATTTACTAAATTTGTCATAGAAACTTAATGTCTTTACTTTGATTCAATGTTTTATTTTTTATACCAAGCAATTAAAGTAGAACAGAGCTCTATTTACTCCTAATTAAATGAAATAATAATTTTTAAAAAATCGTTCTATAATTTTGTTCTGTGTGATGATGCAAGTGTCAAGTTTAATTTCGTTCAGCTGAATGACGACAATAAGCACACAGAATAGAGATGAGTAATTTAGATTTTTGAAGCTTCCCATTTTGAAGTTACTCAGTGTTGAGGGTAGTTAGGGACATTCTTTGAAACACACATCTACTGGGGTTTGAGTGGTTTCAGGTGGTGAAATGTAATTGCTAGTGGGATGGTATTTAAAAGCAGGAACTTTAAAAGGAGATTTAGAGGCTGAGGACTTCCCCATTAATAGAATTAAGGCCCTTACAAAAGTGGCTTTATGCATCATTCAGCAAACTTGTTCTTCTGCCTTCTGCTACATGAAGACAAAATATTTGTCCACTCTGGAGGATGCACCAATAAGCTGCCATCTTGGGGGCATGGATCAGACCCTGACCAGACAGCCAACCCTGCTGTTACCTTGATCATAGACTTACCAGCTCAAATGTGTTTATGAGAAAATAAATTTGTGTACTTCATAAATTACCCAGTCTATTGTTTTGTTATAGCAGCACAAATAGACTAAAACAAGCCTATGCTAGCCCGCATTCCATCTCTGTGACACAATACCTGAGAAAAACAAGTTATAAGATGAAAGCAGTTATTTGGTTTCACAGTTTCAGTCTATGGTTGGTGAATCCAGTTGCTTGTAGGCCTGTGTTGGAACAGCATAGCATGGTGGGACCACACAACAGAGGATACTGCTCACCTTATGGTGGTCAAGAAGCAAAGGGAGAGGAGGGAGCCTGGGTCCCAATATCCCTTTCAAGGACATAACCCCAATGACTAAACTTCTTTCTTCTAGGCCGCAGCTCCTAAAGGTTCCACCACCTCTCAAGACCACCACAGGCAGGCAACTAAACCTTAGTGTATGGTCTTTGGGAGACATTTAAGAATTAAACATAACAAAGCCCCTGTCAGATAGCAAGCAAAAATGAAAGTAAAGATTACACTGAAAAAATATGTACTGTTCATTCTCTTAATACATTTCCTTTTGATGACAGAGGTCAAATGACTATTTCCATATGCAGGAGAGAAAAAGAATCTAGTCTTCTATTTAAGCTTAACAATCTCATTAATATGCCAACAAACAATAAAATTCTCTCTTGGGGAAAGAATATAGAAATGTATATTCAACACATTTCTTAGAAATTTTCTAAGGCAATGTTAATGTTACATTAACTATCAATAAATCATTTTTTTGAAATAATGATGTTAGGCAATTTCTCATTTTACCACAGTCATTAGCTGACCAAATAAAGATCCAAAGTTATGGAAAAGTGAGCATGATCATAATAATAAATTTGAGTGTTCACAGTCATCCAGAAACATATGTAATAATTCATGAATATGGTTCCACAATGATATTTCAGGGATCTTTTCCCCCTGAATTAACAAAGCTATAAAAGACTGTAAGGCAACCAAGTTCCAGTAGCATTCTGGCATTAATAGCAGTTGATTAGACGTAATGAATTTCTGAAATGCAAGCACATATGAGTGGAAGTAATAACTTGTTCACTGGGAATCTGAATTTGAGGACCATGGCATGAGATCAGAAAAAAATATCTGAATTTCTATTTTCCTTCCTTTGCACTGTACATTTTCCATTGTACACTGTTATTAATAATGATGAT